>NW_019382040.1:498120-508395 GCF_000648655.2 Copidosoma floridanum
ACAAAATAATGATATGAAATATGAAATAAAATGAAACAAAAAATTAAAAAAAAAAAAATTAAAAGAGACAAACCAGGTGGTATAAATGGGTCATGAGACCAACGGTAAAAACAAAGTTCTTTAAACATGAGATGAGTATAAAGACACACAATGTCTTAGGTAACAAGGGGGTCGCCAAACCCATAGAAAGAACGAAGCTTTATAAAAATAAGTACTGCATTCATGTAGCTCACTGAAAAAAAAAACTTGAAAAACAAATGAATAAAAAAAGAAAGAAAATTAAGTTTAGTACTTATAATAGTTGAACTTTGTGAGTACTGTATTTATGCATGACGTGCTTACGAAGTTTAACTATCGTGAGTACTGAACTAAATTTTTTTTTTTTTTTTTTTTTTCAAGTTTTTGTTTTAGTAGACCACATGAATGCAGTACTGATCTTTATAGAGCTTTGTTCTTTCTATAGGTATAGCGACCCCCTTGTTACCTGAGACATTGTGTGTCTTTATACTCATCTGATATTCAAAGAACTTTGTTTTTACCGTGGGTCCCATGACCCATTTATACCCTCTGATTTTATCTTACAGGAAAACCTTTTATATAAGGGAGACCAGGGTAATTATGGCCACCTGCGTAAACAGGCCACTGGATATATTCAACCATTTAATCGAGATAAAAATGTAACATATTTTTTTTTNAAAAAAAAATTAATTAATAAATAACTAAAAAAAAAGAAAAGGGTAACTAACAAGTAATAGAATAAATAAATATTTGCCTAATGATAAAAAGTATTTTCATCAAAATCTTTTAACTTATACCAAATAATATGTAATTCCTTGTTTTGTTCAAGATGGGATCGTGCAAAGCTTCTGCTTTAGTCATATCACATTATTTTTTCCTTAGCCTAATAGCTTTTAAGAGCTTGAAGGCATTTGTTTAGGTATTCTTCAATCATTGAAGCTATTTTATCTCGTATAGGCCTAATTTGATTACAAACTTTGTCAAAATCAACGGTATTCATAATGAAGAGACGTAAACCACCGTTACTTAAAATTTTTTTGCTAATCCAATGATTTAAACGTTTGTTATAAAAGTGGGGTGACTTGATCCGTCCAAATTCTAACACAGAATGTCTCCCTGTTGAATTTTTGACGAATAATCTCCAACCTTACTAAGAAAGCTTTGGAAAAAAGGACATCTAGTGGCTGAATAATGTGGGTACTTCAATGCTATAAGTATAATTTTGTGAGCAGAACAAAATTTACTAAGATTAGAAGTGAGATGTGACAAGTGACCATCAAAAAACAAAACAATTGGTTTTTTAATGTCGTTTTGAGTAAACAAAAGCTCGAAAATAAAAAATGTACACTTAAAGAAGTTTTAAAGTAACATTTAGCTGTCATTAGAAATACTAAAGGCAAAACTAGGTAGGGCTGGTTCTGATACATTATTCAGTAACAGTTTTTCACAGAAAAGCAGAAGAAAAGAGGCGAAACTCTAAGCAGCATTGACTATGAGAAGAACGGTTACTTTTTTTATTGTGATTCACAATTTAGTAAAAAATTTTTTCATCTTTTGCTGCTAGTACGACAGAAAGAGGGTGATTCAACTAAATGCCTACAAATAAAATTAATTGAAATACAAAACATTCATTTACTTAACAAACTTCTCTTACATGTCGTGTTACACTTGAACAAATGTGTGTGTTCAATGATTAAAAGGTTTTCTTGAGTTAGACGTTCTTGTATCTCACTCTACTAATTATGTAAAGCTAATTCTGATACTTCAGCTTTGCTAATGAGAACGTTCTCACTGATTTTTAATACTGTTTCTGAATCTATTCGTAAAAATTCTTTATACCACGCTCTTCCTAGAGCATCATCTAATTAGGATTTTTTTGTCTTTCCACACCTCCACTTACCATTCCTCTTCACACTCCCAAGCAATTAAATTTTGAACAAATTTTAATTTTCTTTTCCCACAATAATTTCTTACTTTGAATTTTTATTTCTTCTACANGTGGGGGACCTTCTTTAATACTATTCAAAAATTTTTAGAGAAAAATTTAATAACTAATTTAGTTTGGTTAACTGACGTCTTTATGAGTACAAGATACCACATTTAATCTTCCTATTGCTATAAATTTTCTTAAACGTTTACATATGCAATCAAATTAGCATGACTTTAATAATACACGTGTTCATTATGTGTTTTTGATCACTAGTTCTCAAGTTTAAAATGTCGCTCAAACGTAAGTGCTATGAGTAGAACAAGTGTAAAATGTTTGCGTGCGTGAAAAATAACGCGTCATGGAGATGTGTTATACCAGTCACTTAAACGTGTTAGTAAAGTGTGAAATGGGTTTCTATGAAAATTTTTGCGGAAGCAAAATCCTACCATCTGTTACAGAATGCATATTTTATGAGCGTACTGGTTCACAGGACAGATCGACAACGTGTTATACGAACTGTGATCAAAGTTTTTGTGACTAAAAAACCTCTTGTAATAACCACAGTTTTCACGTTAGATAATAGTATTATCAAACCCAGTAAAAGATAGCAGTGTCTAGTAGCAAAATAAAATAACAAAATTTTTTCATTCAATTCTGAACTACTGTATACGTCATTTTAATATCTCTCATCAAAATAATAAAGACACGTTAGTATTTATGTTAAAACTACAATTTACTGTTTAGCTTTTTATTACAATAGTAAGCCTCCAATTGAATTGATTCTTTTAAAAGCTTACATTTAATTTTTTGATTGACAATTTAAAGTGAAATCTTAGAACACAATACACGTGCAGTATCGAAAATACTACGAAATTATTGCTATACGGTAATCTTAGTAATTTGCATGTTATCACATTCTGATTCCAGGCTTACATCAAACTCATTTAGTCACTCACTTTATACAATCCTCATACAATTTATAAGCAATGTGTAGTATAAGAATCTTCTAGAATCCAAAGTTTTGAGTATGATGTAAGTTTCATTATCTGTAACGTCGATATTAAGAACTTTGATAGTTTATGTGCTGCTCATCGTTAGAAAGTTATTTCCATCATTGTTGCAACTGATTCTAAAGTGAATTTTTTAAATATCTTTGGATCAAGTAATAGTTATCAACGAAATTGTCAAGGAACCTTCGTGGTGTAGTTAAGTTGATGAAATATGGATGTTACAACAAAGTTTATTTTAGTGCAGAGCTCCAATTTCAGCATCTCTTTGCATCACCTGCTACAAAACTTGATGACTTGTTCTTATGAGGTGTTTAAGATAAGCACACAATTTTTGAATCTATACGCAGAAAAATTTTCTAGAGCCCACTATTTATCAATATCATTGGACAAGTGTCGCATTCTATGTCCATTGTGTAAAACATAACCAGGCCCGTATGAACATTCAAAGTTGTATTTTTGTATCTTAATTGATTTTTTTACATAATTTAAACAATCTTAATTTTTGACTTACATAAGGCTACTCGAAACTGTCATCGCAACATAGAAAATCATAAAATTTAGATAATTTTTTGGATCTACCCTAATTTTTAATGCAACTCTAAGTATATTCAAAGTAGCTTGTCAAAATTCAGTTGCTTTAAAATGCTTAACCCATGTCAAAGCTCTTAGTGTTTGTATGAAATCATCACAAACAAAATACAAAATGTTAGTAAAGTATCTAAACGTCTGTAATTACTCTTCGACGTAATTAATATTGCTACGTAGCGCCAAATATCTAGATGAGAGTTGGCTTTCTACATACTCCTGAATGCATCAAGTACAGTAGATCGAGAGGAACACTAAATACTATGATCAATCTCAAAACCGCTAACAACAAATTTTTTTCGTTCTTGGACGAACATTTCTAAAAACACATTGGGGGGCTTATCTTTGATTTGCCACATTAGAATACAATCAGAAAAACGCTTTTTAGTAGTTTCTTTAAACATTACATTGGTCACAGACTTTTTTCCAAACTTCTATCTGAGGGAGCTCAATCGATGTTTATTATTAAATTTCTGTTAGAGCAGTTATTTTTGCCTCATACCTGCAAAATTTATAACTTTAGTTAAACAGTATTTTAAACGTACAAGACAACATGGCCTTCTTTTAATATATACAGTTCCATATCTTGCGATATTCTAAGGAAAGTTCAGGGGTCAGAAGGAAAATTAATCAAGATAACATTGTCTTTTATGCTTAAAACAAATTTTAAAAATGCATGCTACGATAAATTACGCAGTAAGGTCCAAAAGTTTCCGGTCTGAACCATAAAATGTAGGAAAAATCTGAAACCACTTATAGTATTTTTTAACATAATCACTTTTTCTTTTAATACCTTTTTAACATTTTTATACCCTTGAAGAAATAGTCTGAACTTTTCCCCTCAAAATTCGACAAAATTGCTGACTTCACTTCTTCATTTGTGTTAAATTTTTTTCCTTGTAAGTCTTTTTTTAATTTTAAAAATAAATAATAGTCACTGAAGACCCAGTCAGGACTATATGGTGGATGATNATTTTTCATTCAATTTCTACAACGATATACCGAAAAATGTATATTTCTCTTTATTCTATGTGTATACTGACAGAAAAATATTTATGTCGATATACATATTTATTTATCGATCTCTTATGTAAGTTATTATTAACTTACATAAATTTTCAATTTTTAGACGTAAGTTTAGTAGCAACATTTAAAATAACCTCTTAAGTCGATGGTCACTGTACCCCGGGGTATGCCCACGTCTACCCTGGCCCTGGGTAAAATGGCCAGTTTGAGACGCATTCACTTTTTCATATTTAAACTACATTTATTATAAATAAATAACTCAACAAGTTAGATACTATTTCTACACATCCGGCCCCTTTTATTTGCGTTTTTTAAATTATTCTACAATCAAGTAGTCGTTAATAATAACGTGATAAAGTTAGGGTTGCCAGACTACCCTGGTCTCCCTTACTTGATATTGCCCAGCCTGTAGAACCTTTTTTCTCTTCTGTACTCAACACTAGAGCTGGTCCAGATTTTTTCGCCCTATTTGGTATTCATTTTAATCTGTAATGTTTACTGTATTAGTCTGAAATGTAAGACAATTTTTTTCATTTGGAAGGCTTACACAGTGTTATATTTAGATATTCTTTAGAGTTAATAACTTTTTGTACGTTATTTGATTCCTTGATTCAATTCATTTTGTTTTGTTTTCTTACTGTTTCTGGACACTAGAAAGATCATGTCGTAGTTGAAAGCAAGAGTAAAAAAAAACTTTTCATTAAAATCACGTAAAGATTAAAAAATTAGGCCCTGTTTTGTGGGGGATCTATTGAGAAGTCGTAAAGAAGTGAGGAAAATCGTATGGGAGCCTGAAAGGGCATGGGAGAAAAACTGACTGCCCCACACGAAACAACTATATAATATAGGAATACATCTATACAAACCCACCCAGCTGGTCATACCGTAGTCGAAATACCCAGGTAAAGTAGCACACATAAACTGAAAATCTTTCTTAACCTACATTCTGGTAAAAATATCCAGACAAGGTTTAAATTTCTTTTTTATTAAAGGTGATGTAAGGCCAACGCTGAGCTGGTAACTCTGTTTAAAAAGAAGTTATTACTTTTTTAGACCGCTCAGTAGATTTAATGCCACTCAAATATTGAAACTCATCTTTCTTCAATTTAAATAATAAGTATGAACTGGCCAAGATGCAGTAGTTTACTAAGGCCAAAAGCTCCGTATTTTTGCTCTTGTCTTATTGAGACGTATTGTACATTTAACGCCGAGATTTTGCTTGTTATATACGTTTACATCCTCATTATTAGTTGCGTATATAATACTTACAGTACATATACAAAAGGCTACGATAAAATATTCTGTTGTATTATTATTTGTTAAAAAAGGGTAGAAAAACATTCTTATAAATGTCTTTATTCAGTTTTAGAATCTTGTTGGAGCCATTTTTTTAGGTTGTTCTGGTAGCTGTTTTACGTAAATTTTAGATTCGACTTAACCATATAAAAAGGCTGTCTACTCGTTTATTGGTTCAATGACTAAACAACTTTAACAACAAAAGAAAAGTAAAGATTTTAAAGTATGCATTCTTACAAGTATGGCTTTATTATTTGAATCACTTCTTCCGTGAATAAGAAATCTTTCAACTATTAGACATTATAAAACAGCAATAATTTATTCACTTAATTCTGTCTAAAGAAACAAACTACAAAAAGGGAAACTTAAAAAAAAAACTGTTTATTATATTATTACTTATGTAAGAGTTGTTATTAAATAATTGATTGTAGTTGTTAAGANATTATTTATTTAATCAATGCTAAAAAATAAAATGTAATTCAAATAAACATTTATTCGGTTTAAATAACTTGAATTCAAATAAATACATTTATTTCAATTGACAAAATTTTTTTTCAGTGTGCTTATAGTTCTTTATGACTTATGTTTAGTATGTGTTCTGATCGTTACTGGCTTTCACTTTCTACATGTCAGTACCACCTTGCTATAACTTTAGAAAAGAAAAAGTTCTTATGTTTGTGATATAACTGAATTCTGAAGAACGTTACTTTTATTGTAACTAAGTAGAGTTTCGCAATATGTGGACTAAATTATAGGTGCCATAGGTGTTCATGATGCGAGTTATCTTAGCACCTACGTGATATAATATTATTGTATTCATATATAAAATTAAAATGTTTTAGTTTTATTAAATTTTCACTAAGTTCTATTTTGTTATAATTGTATTTATTTTTCCCCTCAAAATTCGACAAAATTGCTGACTTCACTTCTTCATTTGTGTTAAATTTTTTTCCTTGTAAGTCTTTTTTTAATTTTAAAAATAAATAATAGTCACTGAAGACCCAGTCAGGACTATATGGTGGATGATTGAGCTCAGTGAAACCGCATTCTTTAATGGCAGCCTTTGAAACACCTGATGAGTGAACCAGCGCGTTGTCATGGAGCAACAATATTCCTCGTGATAGTTTTCCTTGACGTTCTTTTTAATTGCATATCACAGCTGATGCAACAAGAAGGCATAATATTTGCCCGTTATAGCTGCTAGATCTTTAGTCTTAAGCTATCTGTCATTCAGTACTTTCTGCTCCACAAATTTAATGTTTTCATCAGTAATGAACTCAGATGGGCAATCTGGACGAGATTCTTCTTCAATTGATTGTCTTCCTAAGCGGAATTGTTTTGCTTAGTCTTTAACGGTGAAATATGAAGGAAAAGATTGCCCGTATACAGTATCCATTTACAGCATCAAAGGCGTGTTGCCTTCTTTCGTTAAGAATTAGATCATAGCACGAAACTAAATTTTATCCATTTTGAATTTTTAATTAATTATCTTACTTGAAAATGCTTTACTCTTCTAATGAAATAAAATGATCTAATATCTTTTATTTTGGGTCAGTAACTAAAAATTTAGTAATTTAGTGATAGGTTAGTTTTGTGTCTCCGATTAATGGAATGTGAAAAGGCCAAAAACTTTTGGACCCTACCACGTATATTCGACAACCCAATCACGCAAACTATTTTTATGCTTTTTTTTAATGCTGATTGCGAAACCATTAGTTACAGTTATTACAGCATTATTTTTATTAGTATGTAAGCTTCTGATTGTTTTCCTTATATTAGAAGTTAATCGATATATTTCCGAGAACTCACAATTTTTTTAAAACAATCAAATTATCACCTTTCAGCTATCTATAATATACTCATAGTATACGATACCGTGGTTAAAACATGTTTGCAGCTTTTTACTTATACCTACGAACTTAGGTTCTGGTTGACTCGTAGAGTGACTTCTTAAAGATTCGTTCTCACAGTAAAGAAAATTTAATTTTCAATGATTATTTTACTTGTATGCTTATGCGGATTAAATCAATCTTTAATTTACAGCAATGACTTTTTAAGTTTTCAATGGATCAGCCATTGAACCTGTCTCTTGCTGCAGTCAAATTCTTAACATTGTCCTTACTTCGGTTTTAGGGCAACCATTAATAAATGAAAATAATTATTTCATTGTTAACTTGATGCATTTTTAAAACAACATACGGTCAAATGTATCATCTAAAAGCTTATTACGTTTGCTAAATACATTGTTTAATTACATGAGACCAAGATTCTCTTGAAAAATTAGTTCAGAAAACAAAATATATTACTTTGTTATTAATAGGATTGGCTTCAACAACTTTAATATAAGTCTACTTATTAAACGGTGGTATAGAAGAGGACAAAAATTTAGATGTTAAGTATCAAATATATAAATTGTAACATTGCAAGATAAATATATATGAAAATTCATAGGTATGGGAATCATCTTCGTCTTAAGAACTAATTGGACTGCTCTCTTGTTGTACGAATAAGACTTACTCTTCAGAGAGACTCTAATACATAAGCTTGGTAAAAACTCTGAGAAATAGAGTAGAGGGTAAAAGACATCAATCTTTTATAAGTGACAAAGAACACAAAATTGGTGTCATTCGTACAATACTGAGGGAAAATACTACGATCACATTTTTTGAGACGATATAGGATATCTGAAAGCAAGCTTATCGCAGGGTTCAGGAAAAAAAAAATATTACACACATGACACAATAATTAAAAAGTTTAGGTAATATCTGCTTTGAACACTCAAAAGTTCAAGAATTTTGTTCACCCAAAGTACGCTTTGTTAGATGAAATAGAGATGAAAGTTTGATACCATTTGAGAAAAAGTGTTACGCAATAAACCCGTTGGTATTTGCAAGGAAGAGTGTTTAACATTGTTTAGGTAGTGCAAAAAGAAAACAATACTCGCATACAAATACTCGCATAACAGTTGGTTGCGTATTATATTTCAAGTCGTTAAGCACTGCATATTTCACCATTGTGACGATGTGCAACAAGCTGATATAATACCTACTTAAAAGGCTTCAAAATTTTTTTCTGACAGGCACACACAAATTTTAACGAGAACTCAATTCGATAACATGAAGTCGAATTTAGTTACCTAAGGGAGGTGCAAATAAGAAGCTATTTTGTACGGGTCAGAAAAAGCAAGTCAGAATGTACCGAAAATCAAAGATTATAAGCTCTTTCATATACTTTGGAACTACAAACAACAGTACAGGTAGCATAAATAAGATGATAAATATGTTACTTCTGACAAAACCTTGCACGACTTATTTCTTGAGTTTAAATGTGGTACTTGCAGGAAAATACTCATTTGTATTTAAAAAGTATTACGTACCTGAAAAAAAAAAAAACTATTTCACTGGCCAAGGGAATATTGGTGTTATAAGAATTCATCACTCACATCACCTTGATCACTCCAAATAGACTCAGCCACAAAGCCTTGTTTGATAATGAAAAAATTTAGGCTATCTATTACTGGCAGTGGGAGGTCTAAATAACGTGATTCGCTTAGCGTAGCACAGAAAGTAGGTACTTGCAACACCAGAAATTCTACTATGTACATTCGCATAACGTGAATACAATATTTTTTAGCTGACACCAGGAATAACGTATCCTATCCTAAGCTCTATGACCATAAGTCAAACTGAAATAACTTTTTGTGAAAATTCATTATTGCTGTTGTATTTTTATTTTAAAGCCTTTTTTCTAGCTTCAATTTAACCTAGAGACAAAATGAAGGAAACGTTACTATAAATTGCAATGAAATAAAGAAAAAAAGTTAAACATATCTATCGACTCGTTTCACTTGCTCCTTTGTCATCAAATAATATTAAGACTCAAACTTAGTTGTTTTGAGTATGACTATTTGTTAATAATTAATTTACATCAGTCAATATTTTGCTTATTTACATTTGCCAAAGTAAACGACACCTTGGTGTGCGGTTGTGAAAAAGCGAACGTTATATTAAAAATAGAGATGAAATGTTGACCCTGTACTGTCACTCTGTAAATTCTTTGCAGGGCTTCAAATCTCAGAGAGCAGTGGTTCTTGATCAAGAGCCTAATAAGTACAAACCCGCATTTCTAGAAATGATTCTTATAACATTAGTTAATTACAATATAAATACACAATTAAACACAATAAAACTTAACAAGTCTTACCTAAATTTCTTATTTCAAACACAAAATAAAATAAGAACTAAGTTATAGTTTTTAATAGCTAATTTGTATAAGAAAAACATGTAAAATTTTATTATTTATTGTAAGCAGTTCATATACAATTCCACTAAAATTTTCTACATCCTCGTACTGTGCCTCTTTCAATGCACTGAAAAAAAAATTTCGTTCTAAAAAAAAAAATTTTTTTGA
>NW_019382040.1:514292-534924 GCF_000648655.2 Copidosoma floridanum
CCTACGTACCTACTTATTGTTAAGTAATTTAGTTAATTTTAAGTGTAGGTGATAGCAAATATTAATGGTGCGTAACTATAAAAAGGTAACGAGCAGGCAGTCATGGTCTGCCGAAGATTTAAAAAGTGCATTAGACGCTTTAGCGAAAGGGAAAACACTATGATCCATATCCAAAAAATTCAAGATTCCTCGAGAAATATTGCGAAGAAAATTTATTAAGATATTAAAAACACAAGTTTTTGACGATTTTGCTCATAAACATGATGGTGAGTTGATGGTCGGAAAGATGGCCATTCGTCATCATTTTCACCATAAACCGGTGTGTTTATGGTCAAAATTTCTATCAGTGTAATATATTTAGTATTTATTGCACCTTTACTTTGAAAGTTTTAATACGCAAGTTATCACCAATGTATAATCAAACTTAATGTTCAACAATTACATCATTTTTATAATTATAAAAACAGCTAAAATACTCACAAATATTTATTCATATGAAAACCAAGTTTACTAATATTCCGTCTAAGAAAATAAAAATCTGTTTTGACCTACCAAATATGCAGATCTTCTCAATACCAGTACTTATTTGATCGAACTAAAAAGTTTCTTTGTTTGTATTTTTAAAAATGATGTGTTTGAATCAAACAATTATTTATTTGGATCTATACAAATAAATATTTCATCAGTTTAAATACACCCTTAGTTGACTAAAAAAAGTGTATATTTAGGATAGCAACAAACAGGGGTAATACTTACAAAAAAAATGTTTAATCAAATCAAGTAATAAGTTTTTTGGTGCTTAGTCGATGTAAATAAATATTTATTTTGACCAACTAAATATGCGGATCTTCTCAATACCAGTACTTATTTGATCGAACTAAAAAGTTTCTTTGTTTGCATTCTTCAAAATGATATATTTGAATCAAATAATTTTTTATTTGGATCTATACCAATAAATATTTCGTCAGTTTGAATACACCATTAGTCGACTACACAAAGTGTATATTTAGAATAGCAACAAACAGGGGTGATACTTACAAAAAAAATATTTAATCGAATCAAGTAATAAGTTTTTTAGTGTTTAGTCGAAGTAAATGAATATTTATTTTGACCAACTAAATATGCGGATCTTCTCAATACCAGTATTTATTTGATCGAACTAAAGAGTTTCTTTGTTTCTATTTTTCAAAATGATGTGTTTGAATCATATAATTATTTATTTGGATCTATACAAATAAATATCTCATCAGTTCAAATAAACCCTTAGTTGACTAAAAAAAGTGTATATTTAGGATAACAACAAACAGGGGGAATACTTACAAAAAAAATATTTAATCGAATCAAGTAATAAGTTTTTTAGTATTTAGTCGAAGTAAATAAATATTTTCTTATTTTAAATATGAAATTATTACACTTAAATATGTGACTATGTAATAAATCGTATTGTCTCACCAATTATTTATTTAATCAATGCTAAAAAATAAAATGTAATTCAAATAAACATTTATTCGGTTTAAATAACTTGAATTCAAATAAATACATTTATTTCAATTGACAAAATTTTTTTTNTTTATAAATAAAATTTTTGAAGATGACTAGTTAAAGAATGGCAGTTGATTCTAGCAAGACGCGCATTTAACAAGACTTGAGTGTAGAAAAGCCAACTTCATACAGCCTTATGTTTAACTATGCATTTTGGTGCTTTTTCCCATCTCTTAAAAAGTAGAAATGATAATTTTTTTATTCAAAATGATGAAAATGAAAGCTCAACGTTCAAATACAGTAAAAACTATTTTTTACTAACCCAAGTTATAAGAACAGAAATGCCTTGCTTGATTGCTTGCCAAATTGACCAATAAACTAATACATAAGTAACTGAAGACTAGAAGATACTTTATAAGAACTTTCAGAGCACCAGAATGTACAATTCCACTTTATACGCATAGGCAGCTGTTGGATAGCAAATCCTTTTTAGAAAAAAGTTGTAACATGATAACGCATCTAAACAGTGCTGGAAAAAGTTAACCACTGTATAATGGAGGCCCCATGCAGTTTGTTTTATTTAAAAATAGGAGTAGGACAACAAAATCAACAATTCCTAACCAATATAAAAAATTTTTAAAAGGACTTTCAGAAAATAAATTGCAAGACATGGCCGCTGATTAGTTCTGCACACGATTATCACTGCTTATCTTTATTGATGAGTTTTTGTCGGCTCTTTTTCGGAGATTCAGTAACACCTTAGGGGTAAATACTCTTTTAGCAGAGCTTGAGATAATCACGTGTTGGGACTATAAGTTAGTCATTAGATGTAGCGTGCAACTTCAGCGGTTGAATAATAAGATTACGATGGCACATGAAGCAGTTGTACTGGATAAAGGCCGAGAAAGATAGGTCAAGAAGGAAATCAGGCAGTAAGGCAGTTATAGTATGGCTTAAAATCTCCATATTCCTGGAACACTCAGGGTTCCAGCCAAAGACATTAAAAAAAAAAATTATTGAAGCAGCTATCACTGCAGACCATAAATTAGGTCCTTACTGGTCAGTGATACCTCTAAAAAAAAAGATATAGGGAATATAACGATAAGAGATAGTATAATTTTATTGTGGACCTTGTTGGTAGTGATGCACCCATTAGAGATTCAGATACGAATGAGAAAAATGGTGTGTATTAAATATATTAACTTTGAGATAGAGGATCAATAATGTTACAAATACTAAGATAATAATTTATATTTTAACAGAACAGCATCGTCAAAAATGTAGTCAAGAGCATGAAGACAAGAGGGAAGTTCCGAAACGTGCCAATTTCAATAGAGGATGATCTGAAGGACGAGTACTTGGATGAGGAGGATAACGTTTGATTTAATGGTCAATATCTGGACGAAGCCCAGGCTTGCATAAACCCTAATACTGATTCCCCTCCACTTCCCCAACCTCAGCCAATAAATAAAGTTTCCATACACTCAGTTGTTAAAAATATGATTCTAGAGAAATTTTTGGGGAGAAATCAAAACGCAAAAACATTTTTAAGTCTCCTTGTTAAAGAGTGCGAACGCTTAAGCATTAAAAGCACGTGCTACGCAGAGGTGCTGAGACTCTTTTTGGAAGGACCGGCCGTTGATTGGTTTTTAGCCTTTTTGAAAACGCATACCCTTTCGTATGAGTGGGAGTTTTGGCAGAATTCGTTTCTTGATACGTTTTCTAAAGTGGGTTGGTCGGAAAGAAATTATGCCTACACATTTCGTCACTTGAACGGACCGCTATTAGATTATGCTCTGAAAAAAATTAATCTACTTATCGATGCCGATCCTGACTTAACTGCCAACAGTCAAATGAATTTCATAGTATTGGGACTCCCTGCCTATGTTAGATCGTGCGTTACTAAAAGCGATTTGAAAACAATCGACACCTTAATGTCTTGTATTCGACAGTTAGAGCCTCTAGCAATAAATGAAAACAAGAGTGAAAATTCCTTAACTAACGAATTAAAAGTGAAAAATAAGTTCGTAAATAATCCAAATTGAAAACCCTGTTCACATTGCACAAAAAGGGGTTTTCCAAACAGATAAAACCCGGAAAACTTGTGCCACAATAATTGTTCTAAAAATAAACGTAAAATTCCAAATGGAAAAATAAAAATAGTCAATAACTTAGAAATGCAAGAGGGTATCTGATCTTCTGACGAATCAATAAATGATTAACCGCCCCTCTTATTAAATTGAAAGTTCTTCTGGCGGATCACCTGGCTACTGCATTAAACGATTCGGGATCCAACATATCTGTAATAAATTATGAGACCTTATAGAGACTATAACTAAATTAAAATAGAAGTAGAGTGAAGAAAGTAAATACTTTCTCAGGTTCAACTAAAACGTGAGGTTCAATAATGATCTCACTAAAAATCTTTAATGTTTCGAAAAATTGGTTTTTCTTCGTCATAAAAAGCAATTCGTTCAACAATAACATCCTTCTAGGATTGGATGCTATAAAAGAATTCAGTCTTTGCCAAGACAAAAATTGAAAAATTTCTCAGAGGAACGAAACCAAATTAAACACCTTAGCCGAAGACGTAAGCACACCTGTGAGTAGCCAAGCCAGCCGTGGCTTATCAACTCCTCATGATTTGCTTCATAAGCACGATAGCGTTTTCGCGGAAAATAAATATGATATCGGGACAAATAAGCATTATGAAGCGTCGGTTGAGTTAATTGAGAATAAAAACGTGGCAAAAAGGCCATACAAATGTTCCTCGCAAGACGAGGAGGAAATATATTCTCAAATTAAGTCCCTTTTGAAAAAAGGCCTCATCGAACGCTCAACCAGCCCATATGCTTCCCCAATAACTCTTGTATTTAAGGAAGAAGAGGGAGCGAAATCGCGTTTATGTATAGATTATAGCGATCTTAATAAATTAATTGTACCCGAGTGCCATCCATTCCCTATTATTGATGCCCTGCTACTCAAAGCACGCGATTGTTAATTTTATTCCAACCTCGATATAAACTCGGCATTTTGGTCGATCCCTATAAGAAAAAAAGATAGATATAAAACGGCATTCGTCCCTCATAACGAACATTATCGATGGTCGTGTTTACCGTTCGGGCTCAAATCGGCTCTGGCAATCTATCAAAGAATTCTAAGTAATATACTTTTCAAAAATAAACTTGACTCTTTCGCTATGAACTATATCGTAGATATATTAATTTATTAAAAAAGCTTTAGTGAACACATGGTTCATGTCAACAAGGTCATGAAAGCTATAAAAGAAGCAGGGCTCAAACTAAACAAGAAAAAATGTAGCTTTGCTAAAAGCTCAGCGGCGTGTTTAGGCCACCTTGTAGAGGAAAACATATTAAGACCTTTAAATGATAATTTAACCACGATAAAAAACTTTCCAAGACCTTAAACGCAGAATAATATAAGGCAGCTTTTGAGTAAAATTAACTTTTACTTAAAATTTATTCCAAACGCGTCCACAATATTGGAACCTTTCCATAATCTGCTACGTAAAAATGTACGCTTCGATTGGTCACGGGAATGTGAAATAAGCTTCAATAAAAAAAAAATGTATATGTGCCGATCCAATACTGGCAATTTCCGATCCGAGCCTCCCGATATATATATTCACAGATGCTTCTAAAGAAGGTGTTGGAGCAATCCTTAAGCAACCCCAAAAAGATAACTTGCTAAAACCAGTATTTTTCTTCTCAAAAACATTAACTCAATCACAAAAAAATAAACGCGCTATTTTTCTCGAGTGTTTAACAATAAAAGAGTCAATTTCATACTGGCAATACCAATTAATTGGTCAAACGTTCACAATTTTTTCTCATCATAAGCCCCTAGAAGGTTTCAAAGTAAAAAAATGTAAAGATCCGGAGTTGTTAAGAATATTAAATTTCATTTTAAACTTCGAATTTGATATTAAATATTACCCTGGAAAAAATAATTAAGGAGCTAATTGCCTCTCTCGTAATCCAGTGCTGAGTGAAAATAGTACTAATGAATCTGTTATCAAAATTGTAAACTTTATTACGTTGAATGATAATAATGAAGTCTAAAAACGATTGCACACAAAAAATGAAAAATTTAAAATTAAAAATAATGTTTACTACAAGACTTCAAAAACCCAATTAGCAAAAGACTTTATTAATTGAGTAAAAAAAATTCAAAAGAAAAAGGGACAGCCAGAAGTACTTTTGACAGACCAATATAGCAATATAAATGCAAACCAATTAAAAAAATTTTTAAAATAAAAAAAAATAAAACTTATTTTCACAGCTGTTGATAGTTCCTTTTCGAATGGACAAAATGAGAGAACAAACTAAACATTATTAAATTCTTTCGAAATTTCAAAAAATATCCATAATCGAAATAAAATTTACTATGACAAAAATTGTAACCCCATCTCATACGAAGAGGAAAATCTTATCTATATTAAAAACAGCAACCGCATAGGCAAAAACAAGCTGGGTCCAATCAGGTAAGTCCCTTCAAAATAAAAAAGAAGATTTCAATTTTATTATTCATTATTGACTTAGGGTTTAAAAAGAAAGAATCAAATATTTATCATGCTAGTCAAATGATTCCATACTATCCAACTCCTGCATCCTATGTCTCAGGAGCGGTAGAGGAGGGGGAATGTAAGTCTGGGCTAGGCTAGACTAACGGCGCGCTTGGTAACGCTCCGGATCGTCGGGGACCGTCAAGCCGTGTGATGCCTGCGTGGCTGAGATCATTGAACGCTGCGCTGCTGAACAGCTCACACAATTACTCTTATGGCTGCGGCCACTGATACTGCGTGAATAGTTAGTGTTGGTACTTGTTGTTGATTCAGGTGATTTAAAATTACAAACATCAGTTTTAATCTTCCACGGGTATCATAGACCCATATATCTTGTATATATAACAATGTATTTAATAAATTTACAGTGTTCACTTGCACCAGCAGCCACACTTATTTCAAACCTCGCAAATTCCTGTAAGTCTTAATCTCAGATTATCTATGATAATAAAGTAACTCAGTACTGTCCCAAATAATTCTTTTATTAAATACAAATGAGAAGAAAAAACATTATAGATTATAAATATGCAATCAGTAAAAAAATCACAACACGTGCCTACTTATAACATATGAACCATCAGTTTTTGAAAAAATAAGGGATGGACTAACAGTCATTAAGAAATCATAATGTATTTATTCGCACTTTTCTTTTTTGACATACACAGAATCTGATGAAAAATGCTAATTAAATCCAATTAGTTTTATTAGAATGTACCTACAATAATTTTTTTGTCCACCACAAATATATTTATAATTTTGCTGTATTGTATACCACCATTCTCGACAATCTTTGCAACTATACACGTATTTTTTTTATAATCATATTTATTATTAGTAATTTCACTTAATTTAGTCCTATTACTCGCTAAAGGTAACGAAATATTTATTACAGAACTAGCTACAGCTGAGACTTCGAATACACGCATTTGATTATGTTTTAAAAGGCTGCAACTTTAAACTAAGTTGCATTCGAGTTCTAACAGTCTTTAAGATGATGGTTTATATGTTATAAGTAGACATGCATAGTGATTTTCTTACTGATTGCATGTTTATTATCAATAATATTTTTTTCTTTTTATTTGTATTTAATAAAACAACTATCAATAACAGTACTGAATTTTTCAATTATCATACACTGTGTTAAAAGTCATCGCATTTATTATACGTATATATGCTCAACGCAAGGACAACTACTTCTCTGAAAATGCCGTGCACGCAGGTCAAAAGAGCGTCTGAGTGCAGCTCTACAGACTGTGTAGTATACATAGAAGGTAGACGTGCCTACACGTCAAAATAGCGTGCAGTACACGCCATCTTACAAGGCAAATGCGCACGAGGTATTAAGGTGTCAACTGCACTGTCCTACACAGTGTGAACCTTTTTGCGTGTATATTCCTTTTCATTATCATGGCTTAATTTTGAAAAAATTTTTTTTCTGTCTTACTTTTAACTAAAACATTATTGTTAACACAACAACTATTTATCTGATCTTTTGATCAAACACAATAAACTTGGGCTACTTTACTAAAACTATCAACAAAATTTAAAAAACATTTCTCGCCATTTAAGCCAATACAACCATGAGGTCTCATTAAATCAGTTTGTAAAATTCTATTTCTAAAATGTTATATGCCCTTGATCTTCAATAATTAAATCGTAAATTATGCATCTTATGTGTCTAACCAATTCCACATTTAAAAAAATCTTACTCTAATTCCTTAGGGCAACCATCTAGCATTTGTTTATCGCACATGGTTTTTAAATGATTAAAATTTACATGACTTAGTGGTCTATAAAGAATTTTTTCCTGTTTATTTATTTTTAAACAATGAATTTGTATCACATCCATAGTTTAACTTGCCATATGATGAATATCCTTAATTATCAGCTAATGCAACTAAATTTTTATTTGGATTAAAAATTTTCGACATTTTAACTGTTGAAATTATTTTATTAAATTTGGTTACTTCTCCGTAATACATTAGATTCTTATTGATCTCCATTGGGTAAGCAACTTTTTTTTGTATTTACTTGATTTTTTTCATAAACCTTAAATTTTTGTTCAATACTACCAACTTTCGCTGCTAAAAAAAATGACAATCCCTAACTTTTACATTTATAGGCTCCTTTAAATCAATAAATTTATAAGCATATCGATCATTATTTCCACCATGATCTGAGCAACTACTATTAAGTCACCATTCAACCTTACTCGAACAGATGTTTACTTTAACTTGAGACTCATTAGTTCTTTTTTTGAATACTGTATTAAATCTACTTCCATTACCGTCTTCGTTTTAATGTCATGGAATAGTCTGTTGCCAACTGCATTCTTGCTGATGTTAACTATAGCCTCTACCAGCTCCACGACCTTGGAATTAGCCCCCACCCATATCGCCTCAATGTTGCCACTGCTGTTATTGCTGTTGTTGGTGCCACCCCGTTGCTGCTACGCACCACCTTAATTCCATTAATTATCACTTTGTCTCGTACTTGTACACTGTGCCTTGAAGTGTCCATATTTTTCGCACTTGGAACATGCTCCATCTTTATTTCTTTCAGTTTTACTCGCAATTATACTGTTTTTGCTTTCATGTTTCTTTTCTTTGAATTCAAACATTTTTTTTTACTGTCTAAGGTACCCAGCTGTTTGATTGAATTCTTTTAACACTTTGATAAAGTCATAGACATTACTTTATGAACTTATAGGTAATTTCATCAGGTAGTCAAACATTTTTTTTGCAGTCACATTTGCACAAGCACTTTTTTAATCATTAATAAATATTTAAACCAAGTAAAAATGCGCTTGAATTTTCAAAGCTTTTTAACTTCAATTTTTCCAACTTTTTTTAAATATAAATTTGAAGTGCAGTAGACTCTTTTGCTCATTGCTTCAAATTTTTTTTCTTTCGTACGCCGTTTTTTTTGACCTCCACTAACTGTAACAAATCATTCGAGATTTCACTTTGTATTACATTAATAGCCTTCAAGTTCTTTTTGATCCCTTCTTTTTTTTTAGTTCGTCGTTGCCCTGGCTCGAGTTACTACTTTAAGACACTTTTTTAATTTAAGTGTTATCTTGACTCACCTCTTCCAATACTCAAAATCGTCTTTGTTAAACGTAATTCTAAATTTATCTACTAATTTGGCTTCTCCTTCTTTGTTTGAATCTTCCAGAATTTTTTTCATTGTAAGAAGTTTTTTTACCTCTTTTACATGAGTAAAGAACAATATGTTATTAGTGTTTATTTAACCTTTTTTTTTATTTAATTAGTATTGGATTGACACTTTAACTTTGACCCTTAGTTGTTGATTATCGTGGGCGACTAAAACAGCACGTAAAAATGGGACAAAAGCAAAAATTATCCCAAACTTGCTACTGTATATTAAATATATTGACTAGAAATAAGTAGATCGATAGTTTTACACTTATAAACACTTGGATCAATATTAATATTTGTGACAAAAATGTAGATTATGTAAGATTACAAAATCTTCTCTCTTGATACCGAGAGAGACTCGATGAGAGTTTGCGTGCACGGCAACAGTCATTTTTGGTCTACCTGACTGTATTACTGTATAAAGTACATGTACATATTATCTTGCACTAACAATCCTTATGTTGCAGAATAGATGCCCCTAGTTATACAACTGATACAAATTTGCTTATATTCTAACATGTGGATGATAGAAAACGGTGCTCACATTGTTGAGAGCATGGCCCACACTCTACAAGAGGGTGCAAAAAATTATGTTAGAATGCAAAAAACAATGATAATTAATTTCTATACTGAAAAGAGACCAAAAAAAGGAAAAAAAAAGAATATAATAGAAAAGTAGTACACACTGATAATAATCGTTGGTATAAAATTCGTAGGAATTTTTGTAAACAGCAAATTAAATATAGAATAGTCTTTTAGGATTCAGGCAACCAAAGTCATGAAGTAAAATACAGTATAAATAGTAATAGAAGTAAAAATAAAAATACCAATTATAACAATAATAACAATGGTGATAACGACTATAATTATAACAAAACAAATTATTAAAATAACAGGAAAAAAGGTCACGATAAGAATAAATATGACACGAATGATAAATATCGTGACAGGCAAAATAATCAGTACCCCTACTACAATAACTGCAGGAATAATTATGAGGAAAAAAACTATAAAAAACCAAATGTGAAAGTAAGCAACTTGTAAGGCAAACATTTTAGCTTGCAGGATGTTTCACGTGATTCCTAGTTTTCAAGCATGAACCAACAATAAATGATAAATTCGGATACTTGAATGTAAGTGAGTTGAAAAACAGCTACTAATATTTAATACAATGTGTGTATACAAAGCCATTGCTAGCAATCACGAATCTTGTGGAATTTATAGCACACATAAAACGAAAAGAGGAAAAACCTTCGATTTTCAAGTTTAAGATGAAAATAACAGCACAGTTATTCGTAAAGATAAAAGAAAAACCTTATACTCAAAAAAGAAGGTACACTGTAACTTGGCAAGGTTAAAATGAATGTATTTAATATAGAACATATTACCGTCAGTGATGTCTTAAAGTTCTTACGTAAATAAAAGCATTACGTCTTACACTGATACAGGCATGGAAATCTCGATGATAAAATAGGATTTCTTAGATTCCAAGGTAGAAATAAATGTCAGGAAGAAGTCAATATGAGAGGTGTGACACGTGAAGTATGTCAAACAATGGGGTCGATAAATATGCCCCTCAAAAATCTGACATGTACAGTCCACGTTATCCTACTTGACGTTCCCATGAAAGTGGAAGGCACAATAGTATGGGACATGTTTAAGTTGTATGACAGAAAAATTAATGCCACAACAAACATTGTAACTTTAAATGTAGTTCAAATGCTTCCGGAAAGGCCAGAAAGCTTTAAGATTGTCATATGAACAAGGGAAGTCATGTATGCATTTACGAAGCAAGTGCACGGAAAAACAGAAGGTACCTCCAGAAAAAATAAAAGAGGAAATCTTATGCGGCAGCTTTGTTGCATTGTACAATGATGATAAGGTGTAGACAGAGTGCCTGAATACAACAGACAAAACAATAAAGATATAGGTCTGGGTAGCAAACTTAATTAGTTGCGAGGTTACGGAAACAGCTGAAATAGCTGACGGTGGAGTGACGAGATAGCCTTCGGTCAAATTTTAATACAAGTATTTGAAAAAATCTAAAAATGTTAGAAAAGTGAAATGTTGCTTAAACTAAGTAAAAAGTGGATAAGTTACACAGACAACAGTAAAAAAAATATAAGAAGTTGGGGCAAAAGGAAGCATTGCAGTGAAGTAAGTAGTAATGACGGAAATATTTGGGGCCATGAGAGGGGTAATAACTAAGAAATGTCAATTAGTAGAAAGGCAAGAATAGATTTGATCATGAGAACAGCTAATATGTTGAGTTGTAAGGAGAAAACAGAAAAGCACAAGCGGTAACTTTTAGACTCCAAACCATACGCGCTTGCTCTTGAGGGAGAGCCTCTGAAAGCAACAAACTTCCTAAAACATAGGATAAAAACGTCAAAAAAAAGGTAATAACAGCAAGAAAATACAGATATCTACTGGTCCTAAGACAGCAAATAAGAATAAAGCTACAAAAGCTGCTTGAACAAGGCATCATAGAGCCTTCTTAGTGATCGTACAGTTGGAACTTCTAGATGTTGCCAAATCACGCTGGACCAAACATCGATAAACGCTTGTATGTAGTAATGGATTAAAGGCAGGTAAATGACACAACAATAGTGAGCTGCTATTCACTTTCGTTTTAGAGTAATATATTAAAATATCTGGCATCACCATGCTACATAACAGTTATTAACTCTAAACAACGCTTTTTTAAATTGAGATACGTAAGAATGACGCCCATAAAACAGTTTTTTCTGAACAGGATGGGCATCATTAGCATGAAAGAATGCTTTTAGGCTATACTCACTCTTTAAATACTTTTTGAAAAGCCATTAATTTGGCACTAACAGATCTGCAGGAACAGAAGATAGAGATTCATTTTATCGACATAAAGATGTTTGCTTCCAACCTTAAGGAACACGAGAAAAAATTTATTAGGTTTTCAGAATAAGTATCGAAAGAGAACCTAGCAATTAGCCAAAAAGTGCAAATCCTTGACAAGTAAAGCAATAGTGTAAGGGCTTACCATAAGAAACGGACAAGTAAAAGTCAATCTTAAAATGATAAAAGCTGCAGAAAAATATCCAAGATCCATAAATGCAGAAAAAAAAAAATTTAATAAATTTGTCGGATATTATAGAAAATTTATTTAAAATTATAGAAAAATGACTTAACTGCTGCAAAAATTTTGTAAGAATAAGACTCAGTTCAATTAAAAAAAGCAGCATCAACAAACATTAAAAATTCTTGTATAAGCACTTTGCAACGAGACTGTACTTTAACCAACTAATCTGGAAAAAGAATTTGTAGTTAGAACAGACGCATCAGACTATACTATTTAAGTAAAAATAACTTAACGAGGAATAGGAAAAGACAACCCATACGGATATGCCTCAAGATGCTTGAAAACAAATGATAAAGAATTTTTCTTTAAAGTATAATCAAAAGAACAGTTTTGATCTTATCCGTTTGTCTAAGAATTTACAGTGGTCATGGATTATGAGCTGCTTAAATATTCTTACACGTCAAAAAAACCAGGTTATGACGGAGTCATTTTCCTCTGACCCTATAGCATTAAACGCCAAAACGCGTCATCAAGGTGGAATCTATTTATATTTATAAAAAGCTAATAAAGGTCCAGATCTGTGTGTTTCATGTACTACGTGAGAGTAACTGGATACAAGAGTAGCGCCAAGGAGAGAAAAGAAGACAAGAGAGTTGCGGAAACACATGCATCAAGAGTACGGCGTACGAAAACACACACACATGTACTTAGTAAATATGGATTTGTAGTACCTCATCACATATGTATATATACTTGTAATCGCCGCGCCACGTATATGTACCAAAACTATCGTCGTCTATTGTTGTAAACAGTGCTGCGTCAGAAAGTATGTGTATGAGCGGGAGTATATGTGTAGGAGTAGGAGTAGCTAGCATGACTGTCGATACCTATGTACGAAGACATATGGCGGTAATGCGCAAGGCTGCACTAATTGGTGAGCCTAACGCGTCACTGTAGTAGTAGCATTCGAGCAAAGGAGAGCTTCCGAGTTTTTCACATTGTTCGGTGGTTAATTGAGAGAGAGAATCGAGAGAGAAAGAGAGACGGACAAGGAGAGCCAGCGACCACGATCAGCCAGCCGTACCCGACCTTGCACCCGACGACCCCGGATCGACCACCCCCGTCATCCGTTGCACTGCGAGATCAAGGTCACCAGCTGAGTAGCCGCGGAAGAGAAGAGTACTATGGTAAACCCCGAGGTTAAGTAGCGTGTAGGATCGTCACGAGAAGTAGTGCGTGGGATTAAATGTGTGTGTGTGTATATCGACCGCGTGTAGCCAGGACAACCCGTGGGAGCCGGCCCCTGGGATCGTGAGTCGCAGAAATTGTAGGGCGAGAGTGGATGAGAGAGATGCGTATTGTTGGTATTCGTGCCATGGCATAGCGCCAGATCGCAATGAGATTTTCTGGGCCTAGACACCTGCGTAAGTGTAATAACGAATAAAGTGAATCTAATAATTCAAGTAATTCGCATTTCAAGTCGTTATTTGTGAGCCAGTGCCGGACAGCGCTTTCTTTCAGGGCGTAGGGCCCGTTTCTCCCTAAGAGAGTAGCTTGCTTTCCAACGGGCTACCCCCAGCAGGACTTCCTCTAGGTGAGAGTCTCCAGGAGCCTAGCTGAGCTTGGCCAAGCCACGAACATCGTTGAGCGGAAGTATCTTTTGCGTTTCAGGTCCAGTACCTTTTGCGTCATTTCCAGTGCAGACAGCAGTGATAACTTTTGTCTTTGAGCGTTGATTTGGAACCACCCTGGCCAGGACACTCTACGTGTCGCTGGGCAAAAAAACGCAACGTCACAAAGTGGCGCTTGACGTGTGGCTATTTAACTGGGGAACCAGAATCAGTGTACTAGGGCGCGAATAGTATCTCTCTGTTCACAAAATTTTTTTTAGAATTGCCGTGAGCCGTAAGTAAATGTGTCGTGGGTAGGATAGTCGCTTTTGCGTGTTACAAGTGTCGTCACTCGTTGTAAATGCAGGAGTATTTTCTGTGTTTACATATCTTCACTGCGTTGATCGGATTATTTTGTTTTAAACCACCAAAAAATTACCAGTTTATAATAGAGTTTATGTTAGGTGTTACCGAGTACGAACGTAAGTCAGGGGAGAGGGGAAAAAGACGGATAGTCAAAGAGTGAAAGAGAGACGTGGTTAAGCTTGGGAAAATTAAGCGTGTACGTGAATTGAACAGGCTTGTTGATAGCGCCCAATTTTTAGGTGAACG
This sequence comes from Copidosoma floridanum, assembly GCF_000648655.2. The sequence continues at coordinate 528,801 of NW_019382040.1, forward strand.
AGTTAGCGTATCTTTACATTGCGCTTGTTTTTCTTGTGCGTGCAACTTTTGTTTTCCAGGTACGAGTAGGGGCCATCTTAGGGGCCATTTGCGTTTATTTACCTGCGTGATTCATTTACAGGGAGAGAACAAGGCCTAACGTGCCTTGTCTTATATAATATACATATATATAATTTTTGTTTTCATTGTTTTCTGTATATTGTGTAACTAATACAAAATTTCTGTTTTCTTCATTTTCTCTTTTTTCTGAGCGTTGCTTTTCTTTTTATTTCTTCGTGTGTTCGTCTGAGCGTTAAGAAGTGCGCGTTGTGATAGTGCCGTTGCTGTGATATATATTTGAAGACAAGTGCCTGATGCCATACAAAGTTAAAATCGAGGAAGTGAATTGCACGGACCTTCATTGTTATTTGTGCGTGTCGGTGAGTTAGAGAAATAGATAGATATATCAATCAGGGGAGAAATTATTTTTCATCGCGTAGCGACAAGTCAAGCGAAGTTAGCGTCCAGCTCACGCGTCACCCGTTACGAAGATAAATCGTCCGCTTGATATTGGGCCCATGGAACCGCAGTTACATGCCAAGATCATGCGTGACGTGGTACACAACCGCGAGCAGAGAGCTTTTCGGTGGCTGATCTTTACGTTTTCCTTAGAATTGGTGTTACCACAGCTGGACAATCAGGGACTGACTTTAGAGGGGGATGAGTTTGTGCTGCGAGACAGATTGTTGCGGTATTAAATTCTAGAGCTCGAACCAGACAACAAGCTCATTTGGCAGTACGAGTGCGATTTTGCGCATGCCGGATCCAAAGATGGCGACGAGTTAATCGCGGAGGCCGAAGCTAGTGATTATTCACGGATGTTAAGGCCGAGCAATGAGCTGCGAGGGAATAGTGCCATGAGCAACCCTAGCCGAGGAGGGGCAGGAAAAACTGTAATGACCAGTGGGGGTGAATTGGACTATTCCACCAACCGAGAAGACATCACTCGAAGATTGGAAGTAAGGAACCCCGATGAAAATGATCGCGGGTGGCTGGGAGCACCGCGAGTAAATTTATCGCTCAATCGTAACGAGCGAGATCTTAGCACCCGGGATCCAAGTTTTGCACGCGTTGTGACAACGCATACCTCGTAGTTCGTTCCACCAATGTGCACCGTGACAGTACCCGCTACCGTGACATGTCCCTAATCCTGGTAGCGTCCGCCACGCCTCATCGACAGATTTTTGCGCTTCAGGGTCAGGCGAATATGTGCATCGTGGGCTCGTTGCCTCCCCGTGATACCGAAAAAATTGACCTTGGACTTTTCGATGTGTTCGATCGAATCAGAAAGATAAAGCTCGTGGGAGCAGGGACCCTCCGTAAAGCAGCAGGAAAAACTCACCTAAAAGCCGCTACGGGTGGACGAAGAGACATTACCACCAACTAGGGGGGTCTCCGCTAGTAATCTCGGATACGCCAGCGTTATCGTCTCCTCCATTGCCTCGAATCCAGGCACTGGGGCTTGATGCTCCACTCAGTCCTGTGCAAGGCCCGCTGGCGCTGCGTCCCGGACATGTGGAGGAACCTTCAATTCTATTAATTTGCGGCAGAATGGGTTAATGAATCTCCGGGTCCAGGAGGTGTTGCGATGAAGAAGGATGTGTTAAGCGACCAGTGCCTCGATGAAACTTATGCGCAAGCTATGGCCAAGTTATGGGGGCTCAATCTACGTTGGGAAAAATAGGATAGTGAGACTGGGGCCTTTCAGCTTTCGTGGAAGCAGCTGCCATCGAGGAAGCCACTGACGCAGCCAAGGGTACTTGTAAAGAAGGTCGAAGATGAGGTGGAGTACGCGTATGAGGAAGAAAATTTCTCTGATTAATCGCGAGAACTCGTGCTATCAGATAGCGAAGGCTAGACTCTTGTCTCTCCTCACCGTTTAAGACCGGAAGGTTCTGCCGCAGAGTCAACAGGAGCCTGAGTCCCCGGCCCTCAGGGCCAAAAATTCACGCCAACTTTTCACAAAGCTGGCCCACCTCCGTCCACTTTAAGCCCTGTGGACAACGTGCGTAGGAGACCTTTCAACCCCCAACCACGAGAAAGAGGTTTCCGACTGCCGAGCACAAGGAACATGCGTAATCGCGCACAAGACTAGCGTAGGTGACAGCGAAGGCCGATCAGACCGGAAAAGATGCGGGACGATCGGGGAGAAAAATGGCACTCTCGAGCTGGCGAGCGAACGTTGAGCAGCCAGTCAACCTCGTATAGCAAGATCGAAGTGGAGTTCACCGGTTAGCGGGCCAACGACCATAATAGGCGACTTGCCAATAGGTTGGAGTGGGGTCAAGCTGAGAGATCGGCTGAACCACGTGAAAACAGAGCCTCAAAGGACCTCCAGAATTGGGAACTCCATTTCTCGGGAGAGGATGAGGGGAAATATAAAGAGGATTTTCTCGAGCGCTTGTAAGACTGTCATGTAAGTGTGAGCACCAGCGAAAGCGAGTTTTATCGCGCCGTGCCAGTGATCCTGTTTCAAAGAGTAAGCCGTTAGTTTGGGACCATGAAGAGCGAAGTCGTGACCTGGCGGCGGCTTACGCAAACGTTTAAGCGGGATTTTGTGGGCAAGTATGACTAAAGAGATTTGCTAGACGATCTGCAATGCCGGACTCAGGAAAAAGTGGAGAAAGTGAACGACTACGTGACTTATATTCGATATATCGTGTCGCGTTTTGTCAGGGCTCCGTCCCAGGAGACGGTTACCTAAGCTATGTATTGGAACTTACATCCGGAGTATTACAAGGCAATGAGTGGACAACTCATAATGTTGCTTGACGACATCCAACAGTGTCACGACATGTCACAACACGTCATGACACGTGCAAAACTCGGCTCCTGGGCGCTAAGATCTCGATCGCTACGATTAAGCAATAAATTTACTCGCGGTGCTCCCAGCCACCCGCGATCGCCTTCATCATAGCTCCGTATTCCCAATCTTCAAGTAATGTCTCCTTGGTGGGCAGAATGGTCCAATTCACCCCCACTGGTCACTACAGTTTTCCCTGCCCCCCCCCTCGACTAGGGTTGCTCATGGCACTATTCCCTCGTGGCTCATTGCTCGACCTTAACATCCGTGAATGATCACTAGCTTCGGCCCCCGTGATTAACTCATCGCCATCTTTGTATCCGGCTTGCGCAAAATCACACTAATACCGCGGGATGAGCTCGTTTTCCGATTCCAGCTCAAGCATTCGATACCGCAAGTATCTGTCTCGCAGCGTGAACTCATCCCCCTCTAATGTCAGTCCCTGACCGTCCATTTGGGGTAACACTACTTCTAAGAAAAGCGTAAGGATCCGCTGCCAAAAAGCTTTTTGCTCACGGCTGTAAGCCACGTCACGCATGATCTTGGCATGTAACTGCGGTTCCACGGGCCCAATATCGCGCGGACGATTCATCTTCGCAACGGGTGACGCGTCGGCTCGACGCTAACTTTGCTTGACTTGTCGCTACGCGATGAAAAATAATTTCTCCCCCGATTGATATATCTATCTATTTCTCTAACTCACCGACATGCACAAAGAAACAATAAAGGTCCGCGCAATTCCCTTCCGTGATTTTCACTTCGTATGGAACCTGGCACTTGTCTCCAAATATATATCACAGCAACGGCACTATCACAACGCGGTGCGCACGTCTTAACACTCAGACGAAAACACGAAAAAAACAAAAAGAAAAACAACGCTCAGAAAACAGAGAAAAAGAAGAAAACAGAAATATTATATTAATTGTACAATATATAGAAAACAATAAAAAAAAAATATACTTATATATTATATAAGACAAGGCACTTGGTCTACACCTTATTATCATTGTATAATGCAACAGAGTTGCCACATAAAATTTCCTCTTTAATTTTTTCTGGAGGTACCTCCTTTTTTTTCCTTTACTTGCTTCATATATGCATACGTGACTTCCCTTGTTCATGTGACAATCTTAAAACTTTCTGACCTTTCCAGAAGCATTTGAACTACATTTAACGTTACACTATTTATTGTGGCATTAATTTTGCTGTCATACAACTTAAACATGTCCCATAATATGCCTTTCATTTTCATGGAAACGTCACGTAGGATAACGTGGACTGTACATGTAAGATTTTCGAGGGGCATATTTATCGACCCCATTGTTTGGTATGCACCACGTGTCAGACCTTTTATATTGACTTTTTCCTGACATTTATTTCTACCTTGGAATCGAAGAAATCCTATTTTATCATCGAGATTTTCACGACTGTATCAGTGTAAGATATAATGCTTTTATTTACGTAAGAACTTTAAAAAATCAGAGACGGTAATATATGTTCTATATTAAATACATTTATTATAACCTTCCCAAGTTACAGTGTACTTTCTTTTTTTTTAGCATAAGGTTTTCCTTTTATCTTTACAAATAACTGTACTGTTATTTTTGTCTTAAACTTGAAAAGCGACGGTCTTTCCTCTCTGCGTTTTATGTGTCCTTGCTTATCAAGTTGGGTACTTTTACTACTTTTTAGCTGAATTCCACAAGATTCCTGATTGCTAGCAACAGCTTTGTCTACACACATTGTAGCATAAGTATTCAATATTAAATTCTGTTTCTAAACTCCCTTACATTCAAGTACCTGAATTTATCATTTATTGTTGGTTTATGCACCTAATGTGGCTCTGCAAAGATCTTGACACGCACTTGCACGAGTGCGCAGCACCAGTTGTGAGTTGGGTGTGTAAATCGAGGTTTTTAGAACCACAACAGATGGCTCATAATCGAGGTACCCGCGCATGGCGTGTCGGAAAGAAGTTTTTGACTATAACCAATAATGAATCTAATAATAACAACATTATTTAATTATTCTTATGTGTGTAGAAGAATTTATTACTCACCTATACATTCCATGAATGTTAGTTGTATTCGTTTGTTGTACCAATTTCGACATAAATTTAAAACAGACTAGGAATATATCTGAGTCTTCTTCGTTTGAGAGGGCTTTATAAGTCGTCTTATGAAATAAGTCATCTTAATGTAGAACTTACACGGTTTGTATTAATGATACACGAAATGTTATTTTAAATAATGTATGTATTGGTATTATTGACACATGTACAAGATAATACAATACATACACATGGAAATTTTACACATTGTTAATCATAAATTCTAACAAAATGCTTAGCGTACCAAGAACCTTACACTTGTTGATAATTTAAAAAACAATTGATTTAAATTGGTTTCTGGTCGTACTAAGCTGTATAAATAGAACGGTTACTAATAATTCGTGTATATAAAGTCCATTGATGTGACTCTTAGGTAGTGTGGAAAAATGGACGAAAAAAAAACTTATTGTAAAAGAGAATGTGTTCTAATTTCTTAAAATTCTTCACGAATAAACATTTTTACAGTATAAACATATATATGACATACTATTTTAATGATATATTAAATAATATTCTCATTGAGTGGCTTTTAGTAAAATAAGAATAAATGAATAGTCTTTTAACAACCAATATAAATGGTCTTATATGGTGGCTCATTACTGAGAATGCCCTCACAGTTAACCATATAATATAAAAATTAACCTTATAATTTTGTATATAATAATAATGACGCTTTTGCACGATCCCCTATTATTCTCTTGTGACTTTAAATTTCTTCTTGACGATAAGATAAATCATGTTGATTAGACAGATTTGTCTTGAATTAATTTAATTGTGAAGCAGAATTAAAATAATAGATTAATTCGTTCACGACACGTACATGTCTGTATACACATCAAGGTCCAAAAAGACGTTATGATCCCTGTCAAGTTCCCCACAAGTAGTGTAGTGGGGTGAGAAGGGGGGCTGTGAGGGGTCAGAAAAAATGAGCGGGTGTCTATGGGGGGCAGTGGGGGTCTTGGGAATAACCGCAACGTGTCAAAATAAGGAAGAAAATGATGGGTTTTACCTAATTTTGTGGGGGTGCAGTGGGAGATAAATGGGGGTCTGTAAGGGGCTGTAGGGGGTTGTGTGGAATACCCCACTGAGATAACTGTATAATGGAGGAAGATATATATATATTTATACATACACGTGCCTTACGTATAATATTAATTTATATGTTTTTAAAA
>NW_019382040.1:535157-551727 GCF_000648655.2 Copidosoma floridanum
AAATATTTATAAATATAATAACTTCCAATTTATTGCCATAAATGTAGCCACTTAACTTGGAAAAATTATCGAGTAAAGTCAATTTACTACGTGAAAATCTCTTTCCATACAATATTTTATATTTTTCTATTTTTTTTCTTTCCATTTAAATGAATAAATAATTTTTATTTTTGCATCTTAATGGAGCCACTTAGAATTGACCAAAAAAAAGTAAGGGTTTTCTTAGATGCAAACGTTCACTATCGAGGCTTTAACCTTGAAATTTCTTTAATGTCATAGCAAAAGCTACAACAATTGAAAATTGCTTACGATTCAAAGTAAAAGGTAATGTTAAGGTGTTTTCTGTGTCTTAAGTTATTCTTAGAATCAAGACTCCAGTTCAAATTATTTCTCTAGTTATTATTTCTTCTTCTATATTATGTTGTTGTAATCTTGCAATTCGTAAACTTTTTCCACTACATAGACCATCTGAAATACTTAAATTTCCGAGTTACATTGCTCTTGTGCGAATTTTTAGATTGACCTCATGAGGTGGTTATCCTTCACGAATAATGTTCAACATTACCACTAAAAAATTGAAATAAATTTTTTCGTTTCATTTATCAACTTTTCTATTAGTTGCGTGATCTATACAACTGTACGTTTTAATTTCTCCAGTTAATTTTTCAGGAATTCAACTACTCAAATAACAGGTGTACTTGTTATGTGATGTTAGCATAATTCTATTTATCGGACAATCATAGATATAATAGTAAATATTTAAGAACATACATTATTTGACATCTAGTTCTTATAAATGTTAAAAGTTTTTACTTCTCCTTTCGTAATTTCCAGTAATAATTTAAAAAGTATTATTTCATTAAAACAAAAATTAAATTCAGTTTCGAAATTTGAAATGAGTTCCATAAAAATAATGTAATAGTTTAGTCAATCATTATTTTGGTATTACTGTTCCTTATCACTCGGAAAGTCTGACAAAAATCACCTCCTAAAATAGTTAACTTGTTTTCAAAATATTTTTTAGTATTACATGAATTTCTTAACGTTCTGTTAACTATTTTCAATGCTTTTTTTGTAATCATCGAAGCATCATCCCAAAGAATTCAGTTAACTTGTCTTAATTTTTTTTATTTGACTCAAATTCTAAAGAGGCACTCTTTACACTATTGAGATCTAAAGGAATTCTTTAAGTTTTATGTCTTATCATCCCCTAACAGCAAAATTGATGCTGTGCTAGTCCCAGCCGTTGACATGATTTTTTTTTCATTTTTGGCTACTACTACTACTACTACNAATTTTCAAAATAACCAGTACTTTACCCTAAATTTCCTAAGAGGAATAATACTGGAAACACCATAAGATCGGTATCATAAAATAGTTTATTGAAAATGCTTCTTTGAGATAATTATTACGTAATTCTTTTAGGTATGCACAAAGATTAAAGCTTTCTGAAGGTCCAGAGTTTTAAACTATAATAGCACCCCATTCTGGAGTCGATGTTTATTGTACGAATGCTTTTAATTGCCAGTTTTTTTTAGTAAAGTCGTTTTATTACTTATTAGTTTTTCTTTTTTTGTGATTGGATATAAATGTTTGTACTTTATGTCTATTGGACTTTCCTTCTTAATTTTTGTCAAAGTTTCGATATAATTTTTAAGAATTTTACTATGAGTTGTAGATTTCATTCTTGGATCAACAGCAATTCAATCATCATCATTATATGTATATATAGTTCACTATTTTTTGGTTTTTTATTAAGATTAGAATTCAATGTGTTTTTCGCAATGTGTAAAATTTATCTTTGACTTGTAATATTACATACACTCTTTTTTGGTTCTATTTTTTTATGTGTCCAAGATGCAAGACTAAACACATTATTGTATTATGTGACAAGTATTCTAAAATTTTTATCATCAAGTAAAAGTTTTTTGCATTCTCAATTATATTTTCTTAACGGACTAAGACGAAATTCACTCTTATGACAACACGTTTACTTCTTTCTTTCTACTGGCCAAAATATTGCTGAGCAATACATACACTTATAACTCATTTCACCATAAAACGCAGGATTGACTAATAAATCATTGTTCTTATTTAAAGTACTATAAAATTCTTCTTTTAAATTTTCATTATTTAATGTATTATTGATTTTCTTTACTTAGTTTTTTATTTTTTTTTTATTTAATTTGCATAAGGTTTTGTAGATTTCTTTTAATACCACTATTTTAATAACATAATAACTTAGATATACCTGAATTCACTGTTCCTGAGAATTAAATATTCAATTTCGAATAATTTGAACAATCACCAAACACGTTTGTAGATATTTAAACAACAATTGTCATGTAAAGATTTATTATATCCACAAAACATTGTAAGTCAATTGACGTACCATAAGTTTATAAGTTAATAATTATTTCAAAATAACTTTCAGGATTTTTTATACACCTAAAATAGTTATTCCCAACAATGAAATCAATATAAAAGTTCTATTTTTTCACAACTTTTTTTAACTGTCATCAATCTTGCTCTAGATTAAAAGTAGTCTTCTTCATTCAAAAAAAGAGAGAAAATTTTGAACAATCCATTCTTATCTAGTTAATATAAACTATTATCTAATGAGTTTTTTAAATGTTAAGGTTCAGTATAATTGCCTATTAAGTTATTTTAAGATTTTTTTATTTTATTTTACTTTGAAATCAAACATAAACCTGTCCTTACTAATATGAAAATAAAACAGCTATGTTTTTTTTTAAATATCATCTTTTTTAATAATCATTGTCTATTAAACCCATTACAGTCACAGTATCTTTAAAAGTCTTATACGTTATTCCTTTATACGTTTTAACATCTTTGAGCAATGTTCAACCAGTTTCTTTATTTGATGCAAGTTTCATAGAATCTTTTATGATTTTTTAGAGAAACAATGTTTAATCTACTAATTGCAGTATTTATTATGACATTCTTTTTTTTTGCCAAATTTTTAATTTATTATCAAAAATGTAGTATTCTGAAATGTTCACATACTTTATGGATTTTGAAAAGTTATAATGTTTATTTGATGTGAACTAAGCTGTTAACTGTGTTTCGCAGTTTTCTATAACAGTTAAATATTATTTTATTTGAATACAAATTCCTGTTTGTTTTCTAGTTGAACAGCTAAATTTACAACTGTATGACTTCCACCACAAATTGGAAGCTCTTACAATCTCCAAGCTGCTTTCATTGAACCTACATATCTAGCATCAATGTAACTATTAATATTATTAAATATTTCTTTATCTTGGTCTTTTAATTTTTTAATTTTTATGCATGCTTCGTCGCTATCTTCATGTATGTAGTCATTAATATATATTTTATGATTTGAATAGATGCACAGAATTTAATGTTGATATGACGTTCATATTTCATCAATAAAAACTTATTATACGGTACAACCATTGAATTTTCTGCTAAAATTTTATCTTTCCTCTACAGTTAATAAACATGCTGTTTGGAAGTTCTATTTTTTCCTCTTTTTTCAGGGTAACCACTCGTCTGAAATAAAAATACGTTTGTAAAAGATTTTCAATAATTTTTCGTACATTTTTTTATCAATCATACAAGGACTTTATTCTGTATAAGGTCCATGAAGCTTGTATTTAATCACTTGCACTAATTTTGTAAGTGTTGTATTACCAGAAAAAATTTCAGATGAAATAATTACATCAATTTGTTGACGTCTTATAATTTTCTTATTAGGATGCAAAATTTTCAAAATCTCTACATGAGGTAGACCACGTTTTTTGAATTCGATGGTATAAACGTACGCTAATATTTTACCAAATATATTGGTTTAAGGATGTCATTCGAAACTGATCATAATTTTAAGTGAAATAGTCTAAATATTATGAATATTATGGTTTGAATATCATTTTGTGCTGTTTTTTGGAAAATTTTAGTAAAATTAACTTTAATTTCATCCATTCACAATTATAGGTTACTGTTATAAATAAACCTGGGCTGCCAGATTTTCTCATTATAGACATTGCATCTTGATATTGTTTCTGCATTCATCTTGGACTTCCAATATATGAGAATGAGAGTATACATAGATTTTTAATTTTTTCGTTTTTATCAAAATTTTGAGTAATGTTAAATGCACTACTAACAATTGCGTCAATTAAACTTTGATGACATTTAATTCTTAAATTTTTCAAATTATATTTTAAATAATTAAAATGGTTATATGCAATCAAAATGTAGAAGTAAAAATAATATAAAACTGTTGTGTCAGCCGTCCCCTATATGATAATTAATTCAAATGTATTTTGTTTAGTCAGTAAGACAGTCTATAGGAATTATGTTGTAACATAGTAAGTTTTACAGTCTTATTTATGTAATTTTCAAAATAACCAGTACTTTACCCTAAATTTCCTAAGAGGAATAATACTGGAAACACCATAAGATCGGTATCATAAAATAGTTTATTGAAAATGCTTCTTTGAGATAATTATTACGTAATTCTTTTAGGTATGCACAAAGATTAAAGCTTTCTGAAGGTCCAGAGTTTTAAACTATAATAGCACCCCATTCTGGAGTCGATGTTTATTGTACGAATGCTTTTAATTGCCAGTTTTTTTTAGTAAAGTCGTTTTATTACTTATTAGTTTTTCTTTTTTTGTGATTGGATATAAATGTTTGTACTTTATGTCTATTGGACTTTCCTTCTTAATTTTTGTCAAAGTTTCGATATAATTTTTAAGAATTTTACTATGAGTTGTAGATTTCATTCTTGGATCAACAGCAATTCAATCATCATCATTATATGTATATATAGTTCACTATTTTTTGGTTTTTTATTAAGATTAGAATTCAATGTGTTTTTCGCAATGTGTAAAATTTATCTTTGACTTGTAATATTACATACACTCTTTTTTGGTTCTATTTTTTTATGTGTCCAAGATGCAAGACTAAACACATTATTGTATTATGTGACAAGTATTCTAAAATTTTTATCATCAAGTAAAAGTTTTTTGCATTCTCAATTATATTTTCTTAACGGACTAAGACGAAATTCACTCTTATGACAACACGTTTACTTCTTTCTTTCTACTGGCCAAAATATTGCTGAGCAATACATACACTTATAACTCATTTCACCATAAAACGCAGGATTGACTAATAAATCATTGTTCTTATTTAAAGTACTATAAAATTCTTCTTTTAAATTTTCATTATTTAATGTATTATTGATTTTCTTTACTTAGTTTTTTATTTTTTTTTTATTTAATTTGCATAAGGTTTTGTAGATTTCTTTTAATACCACTATTTTAATAACATAATAACTTAGATATACCTGAATTCACTGTTCCTGAGAATTAAATATTCAATTTCGAATAATTTGAACAATCACCAAACACGTTTGTAGATATTTAAACAACAATTGTCATGTAAAGATTTATTATATCCACAAAACATTGTAAGTCAATTGACGTACCATAAGTTTATAAGTTAATAATTATTTCAAAATAACTTTCAGGATTTTTTATACACCTAAAATAGTTATTCCCAACAATGAAATCAATATAAAAGTTCTATTTTTTCACAACTTTTTTTAACTGTCATCAATCTTGCTCTAGATTAAAAGTAGTCTTCTTCATTCAAAAAAAGAGAGAAAATTTTGAACAATCCATTCTTATCTAGTTAATATAAACTATTATCTAATGAGTTTTTTAAATGTTAAGGTTCAGTATAATTGCCTATTAAGTTATTTTAAGATTTTTTTATTTTATTTTATGGTAAATGTACTACTTATTGAGTGGTCAACTTCTGCTCGAATATTATTATTATTTTTTAAGGATTGAAACTTCTTAGTTTCTGAAAGATTTTTTTCTGAATAATGGTAATTTATTCTATTATACGATTAATTTTAGGTTTTGACATTAAATTCGTCTCTCGAAAATGTAGTATTGTTAAGTAATTAGTTAAAATCATTTATTTTATTAATACTTTTATCGTTATTATGACAGATTTCTTCTTGTTTTCCGAATGATTTGCGTACGCTATTGTCAACAAAACTTTTCGTTATATTTCCAATATCTAATATATCATGATGACCAGAACCAATGTTTCTATAAAAAAAATTGATTTAGTTTAAAGATTTGTAGTTAAATCTTCCAATGTTTCAATACCGTTACTCAAGAAATTAGCTATGACGTAAACATTAAATAAATCTCAGAAGTGTAACGTACTGCAGTATAGGTGAGACTCTACGTTCCTTCTCCTCAAACCTCATAACGAGTGGCCCAAGCTCCAAGGGAAGGGAAGAGCGAGCAAGGAGAGGGTCTATTTGGGGAGTACACGACGAGCCTTTGTAGGGACCACATGCGCTACTTTGCCTATGATTTCAGTATCTTGAATAAAGCTCTTGAAAGAATCTGTGTTGATCATTCTCGCGAAGCCCCTCCTTACTAATATCTTCCCTACGTAATAGTTTTGGTGCCAAGTGTGGGGTCAGTAAGAGTTGGAATTTTTTTTCTTTTATTATACGCGTTTCAAAAATTCTGCCGAGAAATACACATAGTGCAGTGCTGCGAGAACACAACGATTAAAGTTCGAGAGTCGAGGATCCAATCAGAGGCAAGAGTACCAGTTTACAGGCGGTGGTTACAGCAGCCCAGAAGCCAACAGGACTAGGGTGCCAATCGCCGATAATCACGGGATTAAGAAGACAAGAGGCAAGGGAAATGGTCCCAGAAATTTCATTTCTATTGGTGTGCATATCGACTAGCACGTAAGTTCATTTGTACTAAAATTAATTTTATCCCTTACTCCCGAGGCATTTTTTTTAAACTTCGACATACATTTTTTTTTTCACCAGTTACCCTTTTTTAGTGGTTTTTCTATTGAATCTCGAAACGAAAATAGAACGAGATAACAGGCTTAAACAAGCAGTGGACTAGGGGGACCTAGGCATAACGAACGTGGAACAGAAGGATTTTATAAGTAGGTTTTGTAACAGACATAGGAAACGTCTCGAAATAATAACTCGCACCCATATCGGCTAAAGTATTCATCTCTATTCTTATTGTTATCATTTTTTTTTTTTTTTTAACGAAAGCAAACGACAGACACCCCCCAAAAAAAAAAGATGCTTCTTTCCATTTACCACCACAAAAATAAATCGCAGAATTAAAGAAAGCAAGTGCAAGACAAACACCGACCTTTTACTTTTTCGTCCCACCTCTCATTACTTTTTGTCCGATTATTATTCAGCCGCGACCAAGTAATTAAACGCAGGTAAATCGCGTGAAGATTATATAAGCTCTGTTAGAATCAAAAAGAAGAAAAAAAGTAAGAGGAAAAATGATTCATCTCGGTGACATTACCCATTAGTCAGAAAGCGATAACGAGGGCCTGGGTTATATAATGGCCGACATGTACAGACCAGATCCCAGTGGAAAACAGCAAAAGGAAAACATGAAGGAACGGATGTTGGAACTAGAATTGGGACCGGAGGGATGTGAGGAACTTGACGCTCTAGACGAGAAAATCATGGCGACAGTAATGGGCCTGTTTTTAAAGATTAGGGCAAAGTTAAAGAAAGCGGAGGAAACGGATTCCCAACACAGAACGGTCACAAAGACCGTCCGAAGTTTATTACCGGAAGAAATAAATTCCAAAGGTATGTTTTGTGACATAGAAACAAACAAGGAACTTGAGAACAGAGGGGACGGTCTTCTTTCGGGCGAACGAGTCATCGGGCAAAGTGTGAGAAGAACTGAGGAAATATGCGAAGCTCGAGCAGACAGAACGAATACGCTGGAAACACAATGGGGCGTACCAGAGAGACAAGGGTAGCCGAATCTTACTGTAACTGGCTTCGAATACGAAGAGCCTAGGAATCCCTGAATAAGAGACTTGCACAATCAACCGCTACTGGACAAAATACAAAAAAAAAGCGATGAACTGGAAAGGATAAAGGAAATCGTGTTCACAACAGCGATACCACAACCGAATAGCAACTATACAAACCGAGTCGATTACTAGGAAAATAGAGATAGAATATGGGGTGACCCAGACCACACTAGACTCCAATTCACGGACTACACACAAGCGACAAACAGCTATAATCACCCACGCAGACCACAGAATGCGCAGCATAACATTCTACCCTCGCTTGGTCATATGGCGAGCAACATCTTATTTTCTGATGGCGATCCAATCAATCTACCGCTATTCGAAAGTATAGTGAGGATGACCGCGCAAATGGTGGTGCCGGAAAACGAACTATTCTTTCTCGGCACGCTTGCGAGCAGACTGAAAGAAAAAACGGCCGAACATTTTGCGCCCAGATTGGCCCAGTTTAAAACGGTGCCGAAATTTCTTCGGGAACTGTAGAGGAGGTACGGCAGCATCAACAACACAGACACGCTGATGGCACAACTGAAAATAATCAGGCAGCAAAGCCGAGAATGAATAGAGGACTACAGCGGAAGAGTACAAGGACTGTACAAAAGACTGATGATGCTATATGACTCGAATGCGAGCCTGTTTTCAAATCAAAAGCAGGTTTTGAAAAAAAGCGCAGAAGCAGAGGCAGTTAAGCAATTTACATACGGCTTGCATCCAATGAACAGATGTAAGATCACATGCTTGAACCCGAGGACCCTTTGCGAAACAATCATATAGGCGCTGAAAGTAGAGGGCGACCTTAGTTTGCGGCATGCAATACCCGTGAGTGCACTGCCTACATATGATATGACAACCGAGATGGGACCACTAGTAAATCTAGCAAGCAAGAAAGAAAAAAGAACAGAGATTGCTACAGGGGCACAAGAGGCAATAGCAAGTGAAAAACGCTGTATATACTGCGACGGCCAAACCGGACGCTCATTCGAGGAATGCCGAAGATTGATGGCTTTGATAAACGACAGGAAAACGTCAAGAGATAACGGGAGGGAACCGAAAGGAAACTGCAACTATTGTAAGAAACCGGGACATTATGCGAGAGACTGCCGCTCACGTAGGCAAGACAGAGAGGAGGAGAGACAGCGTAACGAAAGGTATAACTAGCCCGTAAAAAATACTAATATCAACAGAAACACATATAACCACGGGAATGGAAATGACAACTCCCACAACAATAATTACAACAATTATAACAGGGGCTATAACAATGGCTGGATAAAGCCCTATAACGGAAATAATCATTACTTCAGCAGGAATAACCAGTACAATAACCGAAACAACAACTACAATGACAAGAATGATAACTTTAATGGTGATAATTACAATAGTTATTACAGGGGTTATAACAATGGCGCAACAGAGGCCTATAATAAAAGCAATAATTACAATGATAGGTATAATAATTAGAATCCTGAAAACAATAATTATAACGGCAATCAGGGCAATAGGGACTCATAAAATAACTACAACAGGGACATATCCAACCGTTATAGAATGACTATACAAATTAGGACAGTAGGGACGGCTATAACAGAAAGGTTGTAAGACCTGGACCACCACAAGATCGAGATCCACTGCAGCAAAGAAACGTTGAATACGGCCCTGATGATAGGAGAAACGGATCGGCAGCTTTAAACTCGCAGGATGTTCGGCGTGGTCCCCAAAAGCCCAGCATAAACTAGAGAGAGAGAGAGAGACGGAATAAAGCGTGTCTGGTGAAGAAGAAGGTGCGAGAGAGAAGCCCCAAAAGGTGGAGCAAGAAGTAATGGAGGTGAAGACGCACAACAGTCCGAATACTGACGTGGTGAAAGAAAAGATAAAAAGTAATAAGGCAAAATGCGAAAATACTCCTAGACAACGAGGGAGGGGCAAACGTACAAGCAGAGGGAGAAGAGACCACAAAAAGAGTAATTGGACAAGGGCGTCAGACACATGTATAGAGAATGACGAACCCAAGCTTTCGGAGTGTGACGAGGAAATAGAGCAGCTTCCTAGGAAAACTATATATTTCGCGAGAACAGGGCATAGGCCACCATCAGTGCAGTTACAAGGGCCACAGACAGACGCGTCAGATTACGCGATTGGAGCGATCCTTAGTCAGGGAGAGATCGAAAAAGATAGACCGTGTGAGTACGCGTCTCGCTGCCTCAAAAGGAGTGAACTTTGCTACCCGACATACGACAAAGAGTTATTGGCGATCATATTTGCAAAGAAGCAATTTAGACCATATTTATACGGGCACAGATTAACAGTGATTACAGACCACGAGCCGCTGAAGCACTTCCACTCATCCAAAAAACCAGACATTCGTTTTAACAGACTTAAAGTGGAACTGAGAGGATATGATTTCGAAGTTATATACCACCCGGGCGTAAACAACGGACCACTAGACGCATTATCGCAAAACCCAATACTAAAAGAGGGGGAAGTGAATCCCGAACGGCCACGCCAAGAGCTATACCAGCTAGCAGACTAACAAGAGAATGAAGAACTGGCCGATAGTGGCGGACCACTGGCGCGCATATTTAAAGTACGGGCAACTCGTTAGAAAAGAATTCAAGGCAACTCGAACAAAATAAAAATCCATGGCACTGACTCAGAAAATTCGAACGGTATAACACAAAAAAAAACACGATATCGTTGCGAGGATAGCGAAAAAGTTTAAGATATGAGTATAGAAGGTCAAGAAAACGGCGAAGTGGACTCTGAATCAGAGGAGCCTAACGAAAACAATTCGCCGCTGCAGCAAGCACTAAGGAGTCAAAACGAGGGAAAAGTACGAGAGGTTGTAGAAAAAGGAGAATTAATCTCGCAGGGGGCAGCAGACGGGAAATTGGGCTACATCAAGAAAGAGCCAGGCTTACGGAAGGCAATAACTGCTACAAGTATGCCAGCAATTCTAGCACAAAGAGAAAAATTACGAAAGGCACGCAAACGACAACTTGACACCTTACATAGACAGAAACCGCGCTTTTCAACTACACAACTGACGACGAATCCGTCGGAAGAAATAATAATAGCTAATTGTGACACACCATTACATGACATTACTAGCAAAAATTAGGAAGCAATTACAGAGGAACAGGAAACTACTACAGAAGGAAAGGAAGAAAGCATAAATTAAGAGAAGGAGCTTTAAACAAATAAACAAGAAGAGCCAAACATACACGATTTATTAGAGGGAAGGTCCGACGAACTACGGGCTCTAGTAATGATAAACATTAAAAAACAAGACGTAGAAGGCAGACCGGGTACGAGGATAGATATGTGGGAACCAAGTGAGATAATAACAAAAGAGAAAGCAGCGTTACACACGTCAGCAGACGAAAACAAAAACACTCATGACGGGGCGAACATGGTCCAGTCAGAGGAAAGTGAGAACGCGGTACGAGACGAAAGCAATGATCACTCAAAAGTCACACCCCCAGATAAATGGTTAGATTATTTAAAAAACAAAACAAAAAACTCAAAGAACAAAAACTTGTGAATGCTCACAACCTCGTAGCACCCTGACAAAAGTATCGGAAATACCATCTAACCCACCCGGAAATTGTTTATTCCACAGCCTTATATTGTTATACGAACTCGACATCTCAACTGCCGAGTGACGAATGATTCTGCGGCATTCTTATTTATTACAAAAATGCAGAGAGCCAGAAGAAACAAAAGAAATTTTGAATGTACGAGAGCAGTGATTGTACTTATTTTTTTTCCCAAGAATTTGAGAAAAATATTTGTGTTTATTTTGCACTAACCAATAAAAGCTATATTTACACTCATTACATTGCTACGACAGAGGGCGAATTTGGTTATTTACATCTAGAAGGCGTAGGTGAAAATGCACATTATACGCCTCTTATACAAGTTTCTAGTGCGATAAATACAGAACATGAGTCAGGGACAGAGCCAAAAAAAGACAGTAGCAGTAGTGAAGGAAGGAAGGAGCGTAAGCATGGGGCCAAACTAGACAAGAGAATGGACAGAGGCAAGCGAGGGTAGAAGGACAAAAGTTATTTAGAAAAGGAGCACACTTCCGAAAGTGCAACGGATACAAGTAAGCATACGAAAGGACGGGGAGAGCAAGCAAGCAATGACGATGACAGCGATGAAAGTACAGTAGAGGAAAAAGGAGAGCAAGCAAACGAGTTGAATGACGCGCTATGCGAAACAGAGAGCGAGGACGAAGCCAACACAGTCATACACTCACCATCGATGGAAAAATGTAGAGTATGCAGAACACGCCTATCAACGGCAACGCCGCCATGGGCACCAAAAGAGGGGGAAGATCCACCCCTATTACAAAAACTCAACAGGATCAAGGGCCATCCATTTAAGTACTTAGACAATCTAGCGTTCATGACGATAACAAAGGCAGTACCCAATACAGAGGTCATAGATGCGCTGCACGAGAGGAGATGCATTAATCCAACACGCATAAATAACGAAGGAAAAAGAGTCGGAGAAACTAAAATAATAAATACAAGGAGAATAAAAATTATGCATATGTATGTGAAGCAACATTTTAAAGAAACGGCGCTTAAATCAAACATAAAAAAATGTATTAAGGCTTTTAAAGAGGTAGTAGTAGCAAACGAAATAAAAACGATTGGAATTGTTAGAGATATAGCGATATTCTCAATCTAATCCAGTGGGGATACTTTGTCGATACCTTTAAGGAAATATTTAAAGATATTAGACTAGCAGCAGTACTCTACACGAACACTGTGGTAATCCCACTAGCAGATAAAAGATTTAAAAATCATTAAAGAATACTACAAAGTGTCAATAGGCAGACTAAGGGGAATGAATAAAACATATAACAGAATCGCTTAATACTAGTATTGAAGAAACATGCGCCCAGATGTAAGAGAAGTCATCCTAGAATGTACATCATGCCAGACGAAAAAACTTGTCCAAATTAAAACAAAACAAGCAATGCTTATCATCGACACACCAAGTAGACCGTTCGAAAAAATCTCTATAGATTTCTGCGGGCATATCAGTAAACCCTCAGCAAATAAGTATACACATATTTTATCTATACAAGACCGACTTGCAAAATTTATAGTTCTCGCACCTGTGAAGAGAGCAACAGCCGAAGAAACGGTAAGAGCGATTACAGATAAGTTTATAGCGTACTTTGGGCCACCAAAACATTTTTTATTGGACGGAGGCACACACTTTATAAATAAGAGCATGGACGAACTTGCAAGGCGGTTTAAAATAGACAAAATGGGCAGCACAGCGTTCTACCTGCAAACAAACAGCGCTATCGAAAGAATGCACCATACTCTTACGGAATACATCAAGGCATATGTAGAACAGAATTATCACTGGGATGAACATTTACCTATGTGCATGCACTCATACAATACCACGGACCATCAGAGTACGGGATACTCACCGCACGAATTGGTTTTCGGGCAAAGAGCCAGAACACCATCTAGTATCAAACTGCCACCTAAGGGCCAAACATCGGATGAATATTTCAAAGACTTAGTTAAGACCCTGACAGAGATGAGAACCATTACAGTAATGAACTAAGTACAGGCTAAATACCAATCAAAGTATTACTATGATCGCCAACTGAATACAAGATATTTATTAGAGGGAGAAATGGTTTATGTGCTGAAAGAGCCATCTAAGAGCAAATATGATTCACAGTACGAGGGCCCATATGAGATAACAGGCATTGATTACCTTAACAAAAATGTAAAACTACAGAGGGGTGACGAGATAAGAGTATCCCACGTAGATAAGATCAAAAAAACATGTATGGTAAAGGCACTACCAGAGAATGCGAACAGGGTACGGTACACGAATGAACCTTCTTAAACATTTGACTGCACATGAAATTTTCGCGGCCCCTGGATGCACCGCGAAAATATAACAGAATATAAGAATCAGTTAGGTCTACAATAAAATCTTTGAGTCCCCCGAACGCCCCGCGAAAATATAACAGAAATAAGGGATCGAGTAGGCTTATGACAAAGTTTCTGCGGGCTCTGGAAGCGCGCGAAAAGGTTAGTAGAAAATAAGTTAAGAAGACAAATCACTATTAAAGGAATGAAGAGATTAGGTTAGTAAATGGTACAAGCAACGCTAAGGGCAATGTTATAGTGGAAATAAGAAAGAACATAGTTAATAATTATAATAATAACAACACAGGGCATCAATATGTCAAACCATGCAAGCAAAACAAAAGTAGGGCGTATGGCACTACCTCAAATGGTAAATATAATAATTATTACAATAGGTGCTAAAAAAAAAAAAGCCTTTTTGGCCGAACAGACAAAAATATCAAGTAGAATATAAAATTCAACGTAAAGTATATATGGATATAGAAAAAATAATTAAATATAATATAAAGTATATAGGTATAGAAAAAATATGTACAAACAAAAGGAAAAGGCTATAAATAGACTACGGTGTGTACCTTAGTGAAGTCAACATAAAGGGAAATTAAGAGAAAAGTGTATAGCAGAACGGTGCAGGACGGAAAGAGAAGAACGGGCAATACAATACAGGTATGAGACCATAGGTTTCGGTAATTTTGTTTTTATAATTTTTTTGTTTTTATCTTATTTTTTTTATCATTTTTTAATGGGTTACAACAGGGCATTTATACGGATTTGTAGTTTTCCGTGACATCCGCCCTCTCAAGTGCTCTCCCACCCTCGCCCCCATCCTCGCCCACGGAACCGACGCCTGACAGCACCCCCCCTGCACCCCTTGCACAAGCCGGACGTGACCTGAATCGGGCAACGTCGGCCGGGGACCGAAGATGCCTCGACAGCTCGTGCAGGGAAGGGGCGCCGTCGCCCCTCTGGCAATATCGAAGCGCCCGCCTGCGACAGCCTGGACCTACAAAAAAAAACAGAGAAATTAGTAACAGACACCAGCACAAAAAAATAGAAAAAGTACTTACACGAATAATAGGGCGGCCTTCCAGCGGGAATCCGTCAGGATCCTCTACCACCCCTCAACCACCATAATGAAAAAGGTGCTATGGCATTGATAGCCCAAAGCGACGGAGTAAAAAGCCCCCAATTCCCAGACACTGTAACGGGTCCGGATCACTTGGCCCGAGGAGGTCACCGGAGACCCCCAAAGAGTGTCCTGGAAAATGGGGATAAGCAACTGTTCGGACAGACAGTAAACCTCACAACGCGTCACGCCACTGCGATATTTGTACCTCTGCACTGGCAGAGGCACGGCGTCCGACGGCTACCTGGCCTGACGCAAAGGTCAAGGCAGGTTGAAGAACGCGTGGGGATCCACGACCAATCGCGTCCCTAACTACAACAAAAAAAGAGAGTGAAATTGGACACATAAGACAAAAACATATATAAATGCAATATATGCACCAGTAAGACACCTACCACTCCGTGGGTCGGGCAGTCTACCGGAACCAGGCAGGTCTGCCCCCCAATCACCACCAGTTGGGCCCCGCGAGTGCGGCCGACAGAGGGCAACCGTCGACAAACATACAAGACGATTAACTAAAGAAAAAAATCGAGAGAGTCATATGTAAAGCTACAAATAAATACAAAGTGATGCAAACAAAAAAACAAAAAAAAAACTTGCATGCGAACAGCCGGATCACAGCAATATGTCCTCCGCTATGGCCCCGTCCAACAGGGTACACAAACTGCCATCACTGGCAACGTACCCTGGGCCACGCACAAGTGCGTGAGGTAAACTCACGAACTCCTATAGCCGGTGCACGAAATCACTGGCACTCGCGGATGAAGCCATTTTTCACGAGTGATGAGAAAAATAAAAAAAAATAAAAAAGAAAAAAGTATATAAGCCAGTAGTGCAGAGAAGGCTTGAATAAAATGCAAATGCACGCCCGACGAACCGAATGAGATGGACCAACCCTTCACGGCTCTCCATTGAAGCTCGCTCTCGGCTACCACTCTTTGTCCCCTATCCTCTATACCACGTATTTTTTTATTTTATTTACTTTTTTTTTTCTCTTTCTCTGTTTCCGTCAATGTGTCTTTTCACTGACACCGCACTGCAGATGCAAACAAAGCTCGCGTGAATTTGTAGCGCTGAAAGTAGCTTCGCGGCCCAGGGCTGGATTCGATGGATTTGTCGCGGATGTTCGTTTACGGGAGTAGTGATGATTACAGCGCTCGATTGAAAATTCGGTTTTACGAGAGAGATAAAAGGTTATCCATTTTCTTCAATTTGCTAAATTAATCGATACTTTCACAGCGCTTCGATAAAATGTTTCTTTTTATACCAGATAATTTAATAATAAGAAAATGAAGAGTATAGAAATTATATCTTTGTCAAGATCAAAAAATAATGCCGTCTCGGATTTTCCGACAGAAATATCACTGTTGTTTCTCAGATGAAGCCTTGTACGTACACCGTTTACGTGCACTGCTTTTACGTTCACTGCTATTTACCTATTAAAATGATTTTTATTAATCATAGCATTGAAAGCTTCCACGTGTTCATTCATATCATCGAAATGAGTAGACTAGTATTGATAGGGTCTATGGCACCTGAAAAAATCATATGAAAGTATTTCTGATCGTTAGGTCAATAATTATATTTTTCATACATTCACAAAACCAAAATTTTGTTATTATTATTATTA
>NW_019382040.1:593608-684608 GCF_000648655.2 Copidosoma floridanum
GTTATTACATTAAAACTTTATTAATATTGTTAAATCATGCATTACCTACTTATTTTTTTTTTTATCTTCACAAAAATACAAGAATCCATTAAAACAAAGAAAAAGTTCGAAAACTTAAAAAAAAAGTGTGTAAAAAAAATTCTTTATTTTGTTAGCTTTATCATCAAAATTATTTCTCAAGCCCAACCGTAAGCATACAAAGAAAATGACATTTAGTTTATCTCAAGAGTTGGCAGTAACATTTCTTATAATTAATTGTCAAGTACACTCTACAGTCAAAATTGTAAGAATTAAAGGTAAAGACTGTAAACCACATGATTAATTCTCTGTAAAATAGTAAAATACCATTTCAACACTTTTTTAATTATAAAATAAAAGAAAGTTTCATTTAACTACTTCTCAGGTAAATGGTTAAAAGATTATTCACTACACAAAAAAGAAAATTGAGGATTTCACTAGTTTCAAGAAAAGTTACATAATAAATGAGTTTTTTCAGTGGTGCACTGTCTTATTTAACCATTTCAAAAGTGTTAAACAGAAGTTTACGATGTTGACAAAAAAATTCTTTTTAATGAGTTTCTATTTTTTCAAAGTGTTGAAACAAGAGTTTCTCGTTTAGTAAATTAAGTCTTATAACATATGTTTTTTAAACGCTTATAATTTTTTTTGTTATTCAATTTGTTAATAGGTCATAATGTCAACGGATCTTGTTTATTTTAATGCTGAGCAAGAGTATATATTTGTTGTCATGGAGATCAAATAATAAAATTGCCTGAGAAAAATTCGATGTACACATTTAAATTACGTGATTACGTCTTACATTTGACTTAATAAAATCCACATTTGACGGGGATTCCTTAATGATTCCAAAATTTTACTAATTATTTTTTGACCTCGATGGATGTGTATATGAAGAAATAACACAAGTGTATTGAGGTTACTTTAAAAAGTATTATGTACGAAACAATGCATTTTTGTTCGTCAACTACGGGTTAAGAAATAAAACACTACTTTGAGTATTCTACTAACTAGTCAACAAGTCATTGCACTTCTGTAACCCCACAGGCGATTCTTCGCGTGGGTGGAGGGGAACGTCATATTCCCCAACTAATAAGGACATTGGAACTTGGAATGTTTCTGCCCCCGAGTAACTAAAATTAAGTCATCGCTGAGAACACTCACTGTAGCTACAGACAGTGAGAATGTGCTATTTTACTGTAAACTTGACAAAGAATTTGAAAGTGCTCGATGACATTCTGCCGTCTAGATATAAAACAAGAATTCTCAATGGGTATTAGAAGCTGTTTATTGATTTTCTTAAAACCACCCATAACTTCACGAATCACAAAACAGCTAGTCTTAGCCTTCTACAAGTACATAATTATCTAGACCTTTGTATGGAGCTAAGCTAGATGCCTTGTCTGTTTTTTTACTTTTTTTATTAAACTGATGTTTTCAAACTTTTCTTTAACTACATGTTACATCAAATACATTTAGAATTTTTTAAATACAATGAGTTCTTATCGAGTATAGAGAGAATATTTTTTTTCTCTTTCTTTTGCTTTCTGCTAAGGTCTTGCTTGTCCCTAGTTCATCACAAGCCTGAGACTTCTCAGAACCATACAGTTCACTTGGTAATAAGCTATGTACTTCTAAGATCTGAAAATATTATTTATTTCCTTTTTACGTTTGTGACGTGGCAAAATTTGCTTCACAATTTTGCACGTCACTGTCGACGCCCCTATTCCGAAACCAATTAGTGTTCTTAATGGGATCCTCCCATAACCGAAATCTTCGTGTGTTTTAAAAACGACCAACAGTAAGCGAGTGAAGGAGACACACGCCTAGACCAGAAATGTAGCGTGCGTACGAGTGAATGTGATGATGTAAGTGTCGAAGCGTTGGCACGTAAGAATGATCCGGAAGATAAGGTAGGGACCGGGTAGGTAGGTCAAAAGATAGTCAGTTGACCTACCGAGCGACCAGTTGGGGACGGACGCGACTGATGAGTTCAGTAGATGTGAGACCACCGAGCGCGGAGGTTGGAGAGAGTACGTGGAGCAAGAGAGCCGAGTGTACAGCGAGTATTAAGTGTGAGAGAGAGAGAGAGAGAGAGAGCGAGTGAGAGAGTGAGCGGGAAGAAGGACTCGGAAAAATAAGCCTGATCCCGACCCATCCGACCCTGAACGGCGGCCATCTTGAGACGAAGCGTCCTCCCGTGACGACCTGAGCCAAGCCCGAGGTGAGAGGTGTACTGGACAGCAGGCGAGAGAGGCCCAGGTATCACACAGCGTCGACTTCCTGGACTGCGACCCTCGACGCTCATGGTGGACTGGCCTTACTGTAAGGAAGCACGGGATTCGCCAAGGTACAGTGTGTGGGTTACGCGGAGACGCGGGTGAGATCGTCGGCTATAGCGATAGACGAGAGAGAGAGGAAGAAAAGGGCGCGTGAGACCCAGAGCGAGTGAGTAGTCGCGTAGTCGTGGTGTAAGGGCGGGACGGATCGAGAGCCGGCGTCGGGACGCTGTGAGTAGTACGGCGTGTTTGTGACCGTCTCCGGTCGCGACGGCAATCCACGCCCGGGACCTATAGGTTACGCCGAGTGTGAGTGTGGGGGTGTGTAGGTACGGACAGGCTACCACGCCGAGGGGGCCTGATTCCAGACCGAGAGTAGTGTGAGAGGGAAAGTGGGTGTAAAGGCGCGTGAGTGTGTGTGTGTGAGCGGACTAGCGTGGCTCTCCGAGCGCACCACTGGCGTTGTGGTGGCGATCGAGGGCCTGCGCCATAGCATCGGGACCGAGAGAAGTTACGTGAAGTGATTGTAGATAGCGGTTGTGGTTATTTTCAATAAATTTGTAAAATAAAGTCAACATAGCCTTTGTGTTCATTTGCCCAGACGCGAATCCCCTTTTGAGACAGGTCCAGTGAAGGGGCGAAGAGAGAGAGTGTTGTCGAGCAGAGACGTACGAGAGAGAATAATAACGATATTTTCTCGCCAACGGTAAGTCACCTTGGGGAATGTAAAATCCACGTTATAAATGGCATCCCTTGTGGGGAGAGCGCGTCTGGCAAATGAAAACTAGTGTAGCGTAAATAGAGTACGAGTGTAGGCAAATTGCGTCATTGTTGTCAGCCGTTTTGAGGTTAAGACAAATTTGTGAAAAGCTACAACTATTGGAACCTGTGAATAAGAATAGCGGGATAGCAAGATCTTTGTTTTTAAGTGTCCAGGGGGCCCCAGTAGTTTTAATCAAACAAACTAAGGTCAACGGCGGTTTACAGCTCGACACGACGTGGCGCTGTATATATATACTAGCAGCCCCGTGTCTAGTAGCTGGTAAACAAGACGTACGTCGACAAATTAGAAATTATTTTTTGACGAACTAAAGTATCTTTTTTTTTAAGCTTTGTAGTATTTTGGGACTTTTACTAGCTTCCCTATAATTTTACTTACAAGGTGAACTTACTTACTACAAAGTATTTTGGGACTTTCTATAACTTTATTTCTTTTTTTTTTTTTTTTTTGGGGGGGGGGGGTTAAATTATCTTCGTCAGATACTGTGGAACAAATTCCCGTAGTGAGGACATCGGCTGTATAGGGTGAGTCTAGTGGGTTAGAACATTGTGATGACGATCGCAATACACCGTGTCATTGCCTAAGTAGTGGTAATAGACGAGTGGGGACAATTTGTGACAACATCTTGGATACCTGGGGCCTAGCGGGGATAAGTGGCCATCCAGGAGCCAGTCAAGGTCAGTGAAACTTCCTAACCTAACGCAACAAAATTTGGGAACATGAGGCCGCAAGTGAGTGAGGAGGCCATGCGCTTAGGAAAATTGGAACGAGAGTACCGCGCGAGTAGTAGAGAGTTCGGTAAATAAATTATCGGCAAGAAAAGTGGAAGAAGAACTTTAGGCGAGAAGTCTGAGTACTAGAGGGGAGGAAGAAGTAATTCGGGATCGGTTGTTGCGTTTCTGCTTGATAGAAATGCAACCCGAAAACACCGAGATTCCGGTTTATGCAGACGACCGAGCCGAATCAACACTGCAAGCAGCGTTACGGGAGAGCCTTGCTCTTTCAGATAAAGAGTTGTTGAACGAGGAGGAGGATCGACTTATAGAGCGAAGAAATAAGGGGAGCCTGTATTCAGATAGAGAAAGTGATAAGGGACGAATGGAGAGAGATTTTAGGGGGACTACCCCTACGAGACGTGGAAAAGAAGAGACTCAAGACGGTGGGGCACCAGAGAGATTGGCCCACCCCACAGGCGATTCTTCGCGTGGGTGGAGGGGAACGTCATATTCCCCAACTAATAAGGACATTGGAACTTGGAATGTTTCTGCCCCCGAGCCCGGGGTAAGACACACGAGGACTTCGACGCAGGTAGGAGCCAGCGGACTCAACGTAGCTTCGGTGCCCGTCTCCGTCGCTACGGCCTCCACGACGACGACCGTCACGGCCACGACAAACATGGGCCTGCATCTGTCAAAACCACGCGCAGGGATACCAACGCCGTTCACGTACCAAGGTATCATGGCGAAGGGAGATCACTCAACGCCGGCAGCCACCCCTAAGGTATTGAGTAATGTGCCGGCCCCTCCGTGGATGAAGGACCAATCCCAAAAATACTGGCGCGGATTGGAATCTCGGACACCGTCGAGGCCCATGACAGAGGATAGCGAGGGCCCAGAGGTGGATAAGCGCGGTCCGTCTGATGCCAGTGGCCCCGAGGAACCGGGTAGGAAGTCAGGCGAGACCTACTGGAGTGGGACAGGAGGATCAGACGGAGGGTATAACGAAGGAGACCGAACCGGTGGGACCAAATATAAGACTGCGAACAGCTCGGAAGATTATAAGCGAAGGTTCGTAGAGACGCGAGACAGCAATAATGGAAGACAGGGATTGAGCGTGGCTAATCGGTTCTCGAAAGGCCAGCGGCCCCCTGTAACGAGTGAGAGGGATGACACAAGATTTTTGAGGAGACGCAAAGGCGAAGAAGGGCCATATCAGAAGGATGAGCTCAATCGCGGCTCTGAAGGACACAGCTGGGAGGGCGAAGCCCAACTAAGTGATGAGACACAACACAGGGGCATGCCCTGGATGGATAGGATCTCGGCGGTATCAAGAAGAGAGGAGTATAAGCGGAACCAGAGGATAGTGAAAGTGGAGAAAAGGGGTAAGGTGTTTTGGACCCCAAAAACTCCTCCCCCCGAAACCTCATACCTACGGGATAGAGCAACCGATCGAAGCGAACAATGGGCGACAGAGACCCCGGGGTATGGAGAACGCCTTCCCTCCAAGACCCTAGGGAAAGGTGGAGACCAACGGGACATCTGACGCGCAGCCGAATGGCGGCGGAGATACCTGATTACTTAAAGTGAGAGTGACCCTGAACGAATAAGTGGGATCCCAAGAGTGGTGACCGAAAGAAAGAGACACAAGGGAGAAAGGAAAGGTGAGATTCACAAGGACTCCAGAGCGGGAAGAAGAGGAGGTGAACAAGTAGGCAGACCTCCGACACAGAGGGGCAGGTCCCCAAGTATCCCTAGACATCAGCCTCGGGGAACAGGGCACCTGAGAACTGAACCCCGCTCTAATGTGACTTCAGCCGTAAAACAATTGAGGGACTGGGGATTCAAGTTTTCGGGAACCAAGGGTTGTGACCCTGCGACATTTTTAGATAATCTCAATGACTTTAGAGGTAGTTCGGATCTAAGGGATGAACACATCTTAGGAGCTCTACCTAGCGTTTTCTCCGATCATGCTACGCGCTGGTTTCGGGTCAAGAGAGAGTCCCTGAAGACCTGGAAGGAGTTTGAGAGGGCGTTTGCCCTGCAGTTTGGAGGAGAGTTTGAGGAGGAGGATTTAAGACAAGACCTGTATGCTCGGACTCAGGAAAAAGGAGAGACAGTAGCTGTATTTTTGGCCAACTTGCAGTACATTGTCTTCAAGTTCAAACGCCCTCCGTCAATCCAGGAACAGGCCGATCGAGCGTACCGAAATCTACTCCCCAAATACCGGCGAGCGATGCAAGATAAGGTGATCAGCACACTCGAGGATATTCAAGAGTATGGACAACGATGGGAGAGGCAGAAAAACTTAAGCGACAGATATGTCCCCCCTCCTGCCGCCAGCGCTATGCATGTGACCGGGGCCGCGTACGTGGCGGAGCGTGAGAAGACCAAGGTATCTGAGGTCCAACAGGTAAAGGGGACGGTCACCGGCAATGCGAAGACGACTCCAGGAAAGAGGAAGAGGAAACAGGATACGACAAAGTTGAGTGAAGAGGTGCGAGGAGATACTCAAGTACCTAATTCCGAAACGGCTACAGAAGCAACCGAGATAACCCCGACTTTGGCGGTTGCCATGCAAAAGTCAGGTGGGACGACTGGGACAGGAGGAAAAGGAAGTGGGTGGACGCGGAACCTCACATGGAGGCAACAAACGGGACAAGGCAATCATACACCTAAAACGCAGAACACTCAACCTAAACTAGGGAAGCTTGAGGGGGGAGTCACCGAGGACCCCTTTCTCGGTGCCTGCTTCAAGTGCCAAACCGTAGGGCATCGGATGTCTGAGTGTCCTGATACACTATGCTTTGCCTGCGGTCAAAAGGGACATATAGCACGGGAATGCCCCAGTAGACAGAACTCCACTGTCATTCTTGTATCTCCTGTGGGACGGTGGGGGTGACGATCGCTAATTGCCCCAGGTGCAAACACATACGAGAGGCATTGAGAAACGAATTGGCGTGGGGTGCGAGGTGAAGACCCAACCACCTTCCGGTAGGGTACGTCTGGGGGAAAGAATGAAAAGTGTGATAGAAGAGGAACTATCCCACCATCAAGGGGGGTTGTGAATTCCAGACCTGAGACTCCAGACTATCTATTAAGTATAAACTGAAACCTATTCCAAGAGCTGAGGAAACAAGGAAACTAGTGGAATCTAGGGGGGGAAAGAGGGACACAGGCGAAAAGAGAGCGGAAGAAGTTGGGACCAGACGATGGGCAGGAATCCGGACGATAGGAGAAGTAGGTACAGGACCATTCGTACCTCCAGCAACGACCCGAGGTTCAGAAGATCGCAGGAGAGCCCAGAGTGGCCTTTGCAGTCAGAGGTTAAGGCCTCACGTAAGTAACGTGTGACAAGGTATGATCTTATCTATTTATGTAAATTGTAAACTATATGCAAAGGAAGCAGGGGCGTCGATGATACTGTATAGGCGTTAGAACATCCAGGGGATGTCTAGCCTAGGGGGGAGAGTTTGTGACGTGGCAAAATTTGCTTCACAAATTTGCACGTCACTGTCGACGCTTTTAAAAAGTATTATGTACAAAACAATGCATTTTTGTTCGTCAACTACGGGTTAAGAAATAAAACACTACTTTGAGTATTCTACTAACTAGTCAACAAGTCATTGCACTTCTGTACAAATAAAATTTTTAGGCATAGATAATTTAAGAGCAGCTTGTAATACTCTGTACTATTAAAAATGGTCAAAGACTTTAGTTTTTATGACGACCCTGACCTAAGAGTCTTGTACACTACCTAAGTAACTAAAATTAAGTCATCGCTGAGAACACTAACTGTAGCTACAGACAGTGAGAATGTGCTATTTTACTGTAAACTTGACAAAGAATTTGAAAGTGCTCAATGACATTCTGCCGTCTAGATATAAAACAAGAATTCTCAATGGGTATTAGAAGCTGTTTATTGATTTTCTTAAAACCACCCATAACTTCACGAATCACAAAACAGCTAGTCTTAGCCTTCTACAAGTACATAATTATCTGGACCTTTGTATGGAGCTAAGCTAGATGCCTTGTCTGTTTTTTTACTTTTTTTATTAAACTGATGTTTTCAAACTTTTCTTTAACTACATGTTACATCAAATACATTTAGAATTTTTTAAATACAATGAGTTCTTATCGAGTATAGAGAGAATATTTTTTTACTCTTTTTTTTGCTTTCTGCTAAGGTCTTGCTTGTCCCTAGTTCATCACAAGCCTGAGACTTCTCAGAACCATACAGTTCACTTGGTAATAAGCTATGTACTTCTAAGATCTGAAAATATTATTTATTTCCTTTTTACGTTTGTGACGTGGCAAAATTTGCTTCACAATTTTGCACGTCACTGTCGACGCCCCTATTCCGAAACCAATTAGTGTTCTTAATGGGATCCTCCCATAACCGAAATCTTCGTGTGTTTTAAAAACGACCAACAGTAAGCGAGTGAAGGAGACACACGCCTAGACCAGAAATGTAGCGTGCGTACGAGTGAATGTGATGATGTAAGTGTCGAAGCGTTGGCACGTAAGAATGATCCGGAAGATAAGGTAGGGACCGGGTAGGTAGGTCAAAAGATAGTCAGTTGACCTACCGAGCGACCAGTTGGGGACGGACGCGACTGATGAGTTCAGTAGATGTGAGACCACCGAGCGCGGAGGTTGGAGAGAGTACGTGGAGCAAGAGAGCCGAGTGTACAGCGAGTATTAAGTGTGAGAGAGAGAGAGAGAGAGAGAGCGAGTGAGAGAGTGAGCGGGAAGAAGGACTCGGAAAAATAAGCCTGATCCTGACCCATCCGAC
Source organism: Copidosoma floridanum (assembly GCF_000648655.2). The sequence goes on from NW_019382040.1 coordinate 602,198, forward strand.
CATGAACGGTGGCCATCTTGAGACGAAGCGTCCTCCCGTGACGACCCGAGCCGAGCCCAAGGTGAGAGGTGTACTGGACAGCAGGCGAGAGAGGCCCAGGTATCACACAGCGTCGACTTCCTGGACTGCGACCCTCGACGCTAATGGTGGACTGGTCTTACTGTAAGGAAGCACGGGATTCGCCAAGGTACAGTGTGTGGGTTACGTGGAGACGCGGGTGAGATCGTCGGCTATAGCGATAGACGAGAAAAGGGCGCGTGAGACCCAGAGCGAGAGAGTAGTCGCGTAGTCGTGGTGTAAGGGCGGGACGGATCGAGAGCTGGCGTCGGGACGCTGTGAGTTGTAAGGCGTGTTTGTGACCGTCTCTGGTCGCGACGACAATCCACGCCCAGGACTTATAGGTTACGCCGAGTGTGAGTGTGGGGGTGTGTAGGTACGGAGAGGCAACCACGCCGAGGGGACCTGATTTCAGACCGAGAGTAGTGTGAGAGGGAAAGTGAGTGTAAAGGCGTGTTAGTGTGTGTGTGTGAGCGGACTAGCGTGGCTCTCTGAGCGCACCACTGTTGTTGTGGTGGCGATCGAGGGCCTGCGCCATAGCATCGGGACCGAGAGAAGTTACGTGGAGTGATTGTAGATAGCGGTTGTGATTATTTTCAATAAATTTGTAAAATAAAGTCAACATAGCCTTTGTGTACATTTGCCCAGATTCGAATCCCCTTTTGAGACAGGTCCAGTAAAGGGGCGAAGAGAGAGAGTGTTGTTGAGCAGAGACGTACGAGAGAGAATAATAACGATATTTTCTCGCCAACGGTAAGTCACCTTGGGGAACGTAAAATCCACGTTATACGTTTCATGTACTTCCTTTTAGTTCTGCCACTTTTATATTTATTTGAAGTTATGCTGTCAGAAAAATGTTGAAAAATAATTTTCTTTTTTTTTTTGCTTTTCATGTAAATATTCAGACTTCAATGACTCTTATTTTAATTTATAAAGATTTCAACTAAAAAAAAAAGGTTATGTTATTATATTGTCCAATAACTTTCTTTTGGTATGCTTAAACAATACTATTTTTCTCCACAAAACCTATAAAATTGACATTTTTGGACACATTTACTTCCTCTTTAAGTTGGTTCAGTTGCTTAAGTTGACAAAGTGGCTTAGTGGCAAATTAGCTTTGAGTTGAAATAATATTGGTATGGTAGCTTTCATTGACAGAGATCCTCTCATCACACTTTATAACAGTAAATATAAGCTTAGTAAATATAGCATGACCGCTGCAGTCTGTATAAATCACTGAGCAGAATGGAACATAAAGTGGTCTAAAGGTGACTTTTTACTAGGGGCTCACATGAAAATTTTAGTACTCGAGAAAAGAGAAGGGAAGTTATCAAAGACAGAACAAAGATAGTTGAGGTAGCGACAAGACATGTACTTACATTCTGCAATTTGTATTAGTTTATTATTTTAAATTAGATTCAACACAGTTTTTATTTATCAAATGTGATGCATCTTTGAACAGCACTTTATATATACCAATCTTATAATGGACTAGAATACTAAACCTTTTATAGCCGATGAGATTGGCATGTAGAACCAAAAACGAAGGATTTGAGTGACAGTAACACTTAACTGTTAGAACGTAAAAGTATACGTTAAGCATATTGGGTTAGCAGATATTTCTACAAAAAAAAACAACTGAAGTATAAAATGTGGAAATTTATGATAAAATCTAAAGTCTGTAGAGAGCAGGTCCATATTAGTGGCCAGATAATCCTACACTTAATTGAGCCTTAAATCGTACAATAGAGCTCATAGATAATTGCTCTTAATCCCTTGAAAGTACTCGTAATGCGCCAATTTCGTGTGGTGCTGCGAAGTGAGAGAAATTATTTTCTCATGACGTTGTCAGAATGCATACCAATGCAACTCCAGCCCAAGAAAGATTAAATATTGAATAAGCATATTGATGAGATCGAAGTTTCAAAAACTCTTTATCTTAGAAATACAATTGGTAAAAACTTTTCCTCACTATTTATTTAATTAACGGAGTTGTAAAGTGTCCAGTAATAGACGACTGCTTACAAGTTGATATTAAAGTTAGTAATCAATGTTTACAAACAATTTTTATTAAAAATAACGGCTCTTAAGGTGATCAAAACTGCGCTATAATCCACTTGCTGATTTAATGTCATCATTATTATTAAAGATAAAGTACTAAATAGTCTCGGGGAAGTACTAATTAGTTTCGGGAAATCAATAATGGACAATAGATTTCATTTCTGTGAGTTGGCTATACTTGGTTACTTAACAAAAGCACAGAATGCGTTTTCTGTTAAACTGACATTTGTCACAGTATGTGGCCAAATTTCTGTGTGTATGTGTTTGTGTTTACGTCTTTGCGTTTAAGCGTTCTCACAGTAGTCGCGATAGTCATGAGATACCCAAGTCTGATTATAGTCACTTAAGTACGTACAAATGGCTCCAGTGGGCTTCTCTCTTCCTGCATGTTGTATTTTATATGTTCACTGCTGTCTACGTTTATTTTGTATTATAAAATGTAATGTGTAAAAGTGTATATGTATATTACTGGGGCTTCACCCCCCTGCATGCTTTGTGCGCTAACTCCCTATTGATGAATTATAATCCTTCACATAGATAAGATACAGAGGAGTTCAGCATGGGTTAAAAGACGATATTTAAAAACTGTTCTTGTTTTTCATATAATTTAAACAACTTAATCAAGAATAAAGTTGTGTGGTTACATCAGTTACCTCCGATGAGTTTAGAATTCAGGTGATCAATGATCTATTGACGATGAGATTCAAAAAATGATAGAAACTAAACGAGTTTTTGTATGATTACATACGCATAATGATATAATGTACAATACAATTTACAAAACAACAAATTTACCTAAGGTACGCAAACATTTATAAGTATTATTGCTCACTTTTCACAAGCTGAACAAAGCAGTAAGCCGCATGATTAAGCTTGCAGGGCTTATATAGCTAGCGTGATAAAGTGAGACGTCCAAAAAGATTAATCTCATTCAGAACCTTTGAACTTATGTATTAACGACAAGTTTAATTTACTAAAGTATCGTACATCTTTCTTGTTATTGATGTTATTGATGTCTAACGTTTTTAAAAGAATTTCAGAAATAACTCTCTTTTTAAAGATAATTTTTACATCTAAGATAGTCATTCCCAGTGGTTTTCTTAGTGTGAATGTACTTTCGTCTTTTGATCTGACTCAAATATTTTTATCAATAAAATGCAAAGGGTAATTTTTACTTGTTTAACAATTTTTAACATTGCAACGTTTATACTATGACATCTATTGCTAACATATAAAATCACTCTATCAATTCAGTTGAACACAATGTTTCTTTCACAACAAGTTGACAATCTAAAAAATATTTTTATATTGTTATTAACAAAAAAAATTTAACGCACTAAGAACTTTATGCTGATTAATAAAAATTTCAATTATTATTCAATAAGACTTAGTATACTAATAAATATTAAAGATTAATTATCATGCACTTTTATGTATATTATAAGTATTATTTAATTTCATCTGTTAAACTTATGGGTAACGTGAAAGAATAAACAAACTTTCAATTCTTAAACATCTTTTCTACAAATTATGAAAAAATGGTTGTTAAAAGCATTTTATTTTTAAATAATTATATACAAATGTTAGTCTAAGAACTTTCAAAACTAACTTGCTCAGTTATTCATAGAACTAATAATAATCAAAATCTCTTATGCAGCTCCATGATTTGAGTAAAATTATTTTTTTGCGTAGATGTGTGTATGCAAAACTATATTTCACCCACACATCAACACGCAGTTTTCTCCATACCGAGCAGGCTTACTCTCCGGTAAAAATTTATACTATGCGGCTCTATTATAAAGCGCAGATTGCATTTAAAGAAAATTAAGGAATAATAGGAAAAAAAAGGAATCATTTTGTCCTCGATTACTAGCTGAACTCATCAGTGTAGCGTGCTAGCGATCTAGCCACGGACAAACATGGCTTCTACTTGCACTGATACGTAATACTATAACGCTAGCAAGACTGTCCAAGAAGGTAGGGAAACAGGCATACATTTTTAATCTTATGCCTATAGTAACTGAATTAATCGAAAAACTTTAGAAACTATTTCGCTCATTTGTTTATAGAATAAACAACAATCAGAACCTTTAATGCAACTCAATAATTTGAGCAGAATTTACTTTTTTGCATGTATGTGCGTGTGCCAAATTATATTTCACCTATACATAAACACGCAATTTCCTCCATACTGAGCTAGTTTAACCTTCTGTTTGAATTTTTACTTGGCGGCCCTATTATAGTCAATCTTGCCAGCGTTATTCGCTACGTGCAGAAGGTGAAAAAGTGATCGTAGCAATACCTGTGCTAATATGTGAAACTAAAGGATATGCTTGTCTTCTGCTAGCAGACTGCTAAGCATTACTATCATCAGAAAGTTATGTGTTAATACATTGACAACCATTCTAAGGGTAACATTTTTAACAAAATTTAAAGTAGTATGTATATATTTTACCCATGCATGTTCATTAAAAACGCAATGAAATACATCGTGTATAAACGAGTGTACATACTGTGTAAACACGCCAATGTAGGGCTGATGGAGCTCTCTAATTGGTCAGAGGAGGTCTGTGTTGACTACATTATAAACTAATAAAACGAATCACGTATCACACAGTACACGGACTTGTGTTGAAGTAATACTCAAGCGCTTATAGTGCTTGTAGTACAAATTTTGTCTTTAGATATTCACAAAGGATTGTACCACTTGAGACATTGTATTGATTCGTGATATAATAAACACAGAACCTTTCGTGTATCTATCAAGGTGCTGTGTTCCTATAGGTATCAAGCACATATCGCGAATATTGCCTTCTACTGTGCCAGACCAATAGTTCTCGTTTTTCCCTAGGATGGCGCTGCTTCAAAATTGTGCACGTAGCGAATAGTATTACGTATTAGTGCAGGTTTTAGACAAGTTTGTCTATGGCTAGATCGCCAGCATACCACACTGGTGAGTTTCAGCTACCAATCAAGGATGAAGCGATTCCTCTCCTTTTTTCTATGATTACTCAATTTTCTTTAAATGTACTCTGCGCTTTATAATAGGGCCGCATAGTATGAATTTTAACAAAAGATGAAACTTGCTTAGTATGGAGAGTGTGTTGATGTGTGGGTGCAATATACTTTTGCATACACATGTACGCAAAAAAATAATTTTGCTCAAATCTTCGAGTCGCATAAAAAAATTTCATTGTTGTTAATTCTATAAATAAATGAGTTAGTTAGTTTCGCGAGTTTTTAGAAAAATGATTTAATTGTAGGCATACGATTAAAAATTCATGCCTGTATCCCTACTTGTTTTGTCAATCTTGTCAGCGTTATTGTTTTACGTTTCAGTGAAACTGTTAGTCGTGTTCGTCTATGGCTAGATTGCTAGCACGCCACACTCATGAGTTTTAGCTAGCGATAAAGGGCAAAACGATTTCTTTACTTTTTCTAGTACTTCTTTATTTTCTTTAAATGTACTTCACGCTCTATACTAGGGCTACCAAGTATTTAGGTGGCTCCAGCGCCTAGTGCCGTATCAAAATGGGGAGACTGAAAATTAATCATTATTTTTTTAAAAATATGGTATAAAATTATCGTAGAGATTGTTGTAAGCCATATTCTACATTTTATCTGTTACTTTAGTGAGTTAATATAAAAAAAACAAAAAAGTTTTATGGTGCCCTATTTGATGAACTGTTACGGTACGCTCCTAAGTTCAAGAGTAGTTATACCTATATATATGTACTCTGCAGAATGCATACAGCTGAGAGCTGACTTGCACTCGCAACTGTATAGTTAGTCTCCGATTATTTAAAGATTTTGTTTGATAACAAGACACTTTTCTCATGTCATCGAAAACTGCGTAATAATATATACAAGATAGTATGTTTTTTACACCTTACGGGTTATTTATATGAGTGCAGCAGTAGGTTGTATATCGCGTAAGCTTGCATTTCCTATCTAACCCGTCTTAAAACTACGATTTCATAAGCATGATTTCTTACAATTTTCATCGTCAACCTTAATTTTTTTTTATACGAATAGAAAGATGGGAATTCACAGAATATAATTCAATTTTATTAGCCTCGGTTTGGTTATTTATAATTTTAACATTGAGGCCACTGGAGCCACCTTAATTTTAACAGAAAGTTAAATTTGCTGAGTATGGAAAAAATGGCGTGTTTATGTGTAGGCGCAGTATAATTTTGCACACACACATACACGCAAAAAAAAATTTTGCTCAAATCATTAAGTTACATGAAGGAGATTGATTCTGGTTATATACTAATTTTTTTGAAATGCATAAGTAGCGTTTGAGGTTGGATTATGTACTTGAATTATGAAAAGTTTTTTATACAGACAATAAAAATGCATTCAAAAGCAAGAAAAATCGTGTGTGGGGCTTGGGAGTAAGCAAGTTCGTGTGAAGGGACAAAGAAGCGTTGAGGGGGGGAGGTTTGGGGGAAGTTGGTAGGCTTGAACCAATATTTGTTGGGTTGAAGCAACGTATAAGTAGACAAACTTTTACTAAGATTGTAGAGGGTGGTGGGAGTCGTTTGAGGGTGCTTGGAAGCAGTGGAGATTATGTGGAATGCACCACACATTTTAGTATCATGGATAGATGTATGTTAACATATCAGTTAAAACAGACGTTCGCAGGGAACATTATCATGATTAGTGTTTCCTTACAAACTAGTAATGACATACTGATACACTGTAATAGATAATGCAGCTTTTAAAACTATGATAACAAATCATGTGAAAGTAAGAATTCAAAGTTTGTCGTATACTTATGACGCTTGTTTATCTTTTTATTCTAAGAACGATAAAAAAACCTTGATTCATTGTCTTATTAAATATCGTTATTTTGCCTAATAATTAGTGACTCAGCAATAAGCTTTTTAACTTATTCTCTTTCAAGCAGTAACTCATAAAATGCTTAAAAAAGATGTCTTAAACAGCATGGTAAACGTCAGCTGCTACTCTAAGGTTCGGTGGGGCAGCGATAGCCTCTAAATCATGAAAAAAAAAATTGTTGTTTGGTCACACGACTTTGCAAAAAAAAAGTTTCGTTCAGTGATCTCCTCTTGCTTTAATACGTGTCAGATGATAGCTAACATGCTATTTCAAATTAGTAAAACGTCTGCTAGATCTCTGTTGGAGGAAGGGTCGTCATCTGACGTAATGAATGGTGAAACATGAGAGCTAGGCGTGAGCGCTGATCGCTAATATCAATACGTCACTTGACAGGTTCACCAACATAGAGCTAGCTGATATTTTTATTAATTATGAATTGCTCATTTCGTACCATCGTACACCTTTCCAAGTAAGAGAAAATGATATAACTACTTCTTTGCATTACACTTTATGCACACACAGAATAAAATAATTGTATTGTTATATTGTTCAATTAAATCAATATTGCTAATAAATTCTTTAGTATTGGGACATACTTATAAATTACAACTAAAACAATTTTCTGAATTAATTTTAACATTTAAAAAATATGTATTATATTTGTGTATGTATCAATGTGTTTTATTATATAATATTCAAAGCAGCTGCTCAAAATAAGGGCTGCATGAATAATCTGCCCATATTTATAATGGCAAAATGTATTGGATCCCACCTTTCGAATTTTCTATAGGTGAAAAGAAGTGTAACTCCCTTTCTTATTGCATCCAAATAATGTAGATTGTAATGATTTATAAACATGCCCTCTGTGTATAGAACATATGAGCCATTCGAAAATAAACGTTTGAAAAGTAACACGGTGCATATTGAATTTTAATGAATGAAAATGTCTAACATAACTTCTTTTTGCGTTTTTTGCCAAAAAAAACTTTAAAGTTGGAAAATATTCTGCAATGAAAAGTTGAACAAGTCACGTAAGGTTTTAAATATTCGAAAAAAAAAGTCAGAAGAAAAAGACACCGGGCTTCCCCCCTGGGTTAATGATTCTCAGCTGTATCATAGTGAATGCTATCGATAATTTACAGCTTTGCTACCGAAATATGAAAAGTCAACTAACATTAGTGGACAGATCTAATGACTGTGATAGTGATTAAAAAACTAATAAGAGCTACATTAGCCAAAGTAACAGTAGTGCAGATAAATAATAAATGATTATTTTTTAAAACGAGATTTAATGACATGAAAAGATATTTTTTTTTATTTACATTTCAGTTTTTTTAAAAACAAATTTTTGCATTCTATAGATTACTTAATTTTATTTATTAATTCTAACGTATTAAACGTATAACGTATTAACGTAAAAAAATCCTGTGTATTTTAATATTCAATATTTACCAAAAATATTGATTTAATAAAAATGTAAATTATTTTATCTTGTGCGTGCATAGAGCGTTGTAATAAAGCTTATTTTTTCTCAGTTGATAATGCACACAGTTTCGTTAACACGATATTTTCTGTAATAAACAAAATCTGCACTTATAAAATAGGTAATCAACGCTTAAGCCTAGATTCTATGCTACGTTATCTTATGTACGGTTCAGTTTTGTTGGAGAATTCATTAATTGATAAAGACATCATGACTTTTTACGATCTATTTTAATGATTACAAGTTCAATGTGATTAATGTCTATGCAAAGTGCGTTTATTAACATATTTCTAATTAAGAAATGACAATATTGATTCGATTAATATGTATTAGGGCACGTGCGTAAAGTGTAAGATGAATAACTGTAAACATGGCATTTAAATAAGCAATTGGCGCTTAAACCTGGCTCCTATTCTCCAGCTTTCACTGCATCAGTTGACGACTTTTCCTTCAAAATAGAGCCAGCTTACATTTTTGTTTATTGAAAATAGCATGTAAGCTATTATATGACACATTTTTAAGTAAAAAAATATCATTGAACGAGGATTTTTTTTTGCACGTTAATGTGACTAGCTGACGTATAATCCACCACGGTATGTCTAGCTAGCTTTTTTATGTTAAAATGATTGCGTTAACTGTCGTTCTAAAAGTTTTCAGTTGATGAATATAATTGAAAACAACAATTTTTTAAAAGTAATTAAGAGGTAGTCCCACATACTCACTGACTGGCAACTGACGTTCACTATGCTGTTAAACACAACTTTCTGAAGCATTTTAAAAGTTATCGCTTAAGTGTAAATAACAGACAAAATATACTATCTGGCTTATGGACCTCATCTGTTATTTGCTTAAATAGGTTCATTGGCGATTTTCTGAAATGAACCAAAACAGACAAATGACCATACTTGTGTTTGAAAATTTAATAATCAAATAGTTTTTGTTATTACTTTTGAGAGGATGTACACCTTCAGTTAAGATAAAAAATAGCGTATCTAGTCGTTTGTCAAATCAATTCTACAATAACATTATTATTTAAGTACCAATTCCTCACCATTTATACCTCAAAGTGTGCTACATGGAATACATCATATGCAACTCTTGATCTATCTTTTTTTTGGCACCATTTTCTTCACCTTTATTTTCTTACGCTTTTAACATTTCTTATACTTCAGTTATTGTGTCACTATTCTGAAGTTCTGTAAACTGTAATAAAGTTTATGAAAGTAAATATTGATTGGCGTGTTAATCGTACAATATCAAACTAATAACTTTACTGGAAGGACTTTTATCATGATTACTATATTTTCACAGAAGCTACACAAAAATGTGAAATGATAGAAATAAACAAGAGACAAAATAATTTTGTACTTGTTGCATGTATTGGCGTACAAATGTTTGTTTCATTTTAAAACGATTCATTTTAAATGAAGCTTACGTTAGTCCATAACTGTATCAAACTTGATAAAAGAAACTGAGGTAGCTGGATGATTTAAATAAACTTTTATGAAAAGTATACTGACTGTGGCATATAATACTGTGCAATATAAATCAGGTCTCCTAATAAACCATAAATATAGTAAAGTAAATACTTCGTATCTAAAATTGAAACTATTTTAAAAAAAACCAAGAATCAGAAGTTTATTATAAAAGATTGGCTTACTTATGTGTAGATTGTATGGAGAAAATCCTTGAAAGGCTTTTTAAACTCCTCACTGACATCTTTTTATGTAAGGTTTTTTTATATTCTGCAGAACATCAGAAAAATGAATTAATGGACGAAACCTAGATGAATGTTTTCTTGTTGTACTTACATCTTACTTACTTTTACTTTTCTATAACAAACTGTGACGGCGTCTCATTTTGAAATGCTGTAACTAAACTAAGCCATCAAACAAACAACAACAATTATCTAACAATCCACAATGTATCTACCAAAGCCATATATGCACAAGTCCTAAACTGATATAATACTATGTCAGCAACCTAGAAGAACCCTTTTGTGCCATGCGTTTTTTTATCATTGCACGATAGTAAAAAAATTTCTAACAAACTTTTTAATTCATTTTTTCGCGAAACTAATCAATGACTGAACAACTATTCCAATTTATAAATGATACCATGAGTTTAATAAGTGTGTATTACTGGTACAACAAAATATTTAAATCACAGAGGCTGAACAGAAACTATTAACGAATTTATGTGTTATGATAAGCCATGTCAAGAGGATGTTATCCTAACTGTAAGCACTATTGACACAAACAAAATAAAGCGCAACAAGAAAAGGCAACTGAATAATGCGAAGAGGGTGCAGAGAAGGAAATCGACTATCTCATTTAAAACCTTAGCGATGGAGAAAAAAGTTTCTAAAGTATACTGAGTACGTAAGCGTTGATGAAGAGTGTTTTTTATAAAAATTTTTTTTAACTTGATTATCAGCTTGGATATCAATATACAAAGTATTGCTCGCTACTGGGCACTTTATTTGCGTCAATTTAAAGAATAAAAGGGAGACATTTTAACTTACTACTTTTCCAAATGAAGCAGCTCTTAATACACTTATCTCATCCATTGATTTGTTAGACAGCTAATTTGTTTGAGCAAGGGTGGCATTGGTTGAATGCATGGTGCTTTATGCGAAAATTTTTAGTCAATTAAAAAAAAACTTGGAAGGGAATTTAACAAATTGATTAGTAATTTTAGTATATTTAATATTGCCGTACAGAAATGAATTGTTTCTAATGTTATCGTGTATCCTTTAACATTGCAAAAAACAGAATCATGGATTCTGACTGGCTTAACATAACATATATAAGTCCATATACATGCTTGCACTTATGTGAAGCTTCAGAGACACAACTACAGCTTGCATTTGTCTATTTATTACAACAGGGTATTCAATATATATACACTTAGTAAAGTAATGATGGGAAAAGTTTTATAACTATACAAAAAGTTACTATTCATTTTAGGAAAGCTTGGACAAACTCACGTAAGAATGCTAACTTTAACATTTATAGAAATTTTTATGATATTTTTAATCGTAATTCTTATAAAGAAGCCCTATAAGAATAGTAATACAGCATAACAGAAATAACAATATCCAATGTAATCAAAATATGTAACATAGAGAAATTTCAAGTTCTACTGCATTGCTATTCAGTATAGCAAATATTATTATATTCGAAAGTAATTTTATACGACGTTTTTACTGATTAAGTGAGATGGTAGATCACCTATAGATAAATATGCTTATTGAGTTTTAAGTTTATGGTAATACTAATATATTATTATCACGAAAAACATATACTCTTATGTATAAGGGTTAAAAATTATGACATGCTGACAAATAATCATGACAAAATATGTTACCTAACCCACGGACTATTAGTAGCACAACTATTTTTCACCTATGTACAGCGATTACATTAATTTTTTGATAAGCATCTGTCAACCATCAGTAGCTAAACTGTTTTTCACTTAAGTATGACATTTTAATATCATTTTTAGGCAAAACAGTGGTAAGAACCTTTCAACACTGTTGTTGTGTTCGGTTTGAAAGGAAATTAATAAATTAAGTTTTGGACTCGAAAGCACAAGCAATAAATATTACAACTTTTTTAATTTTGTATACTTATTTAGTTATGTTATGCAAGTTAGTGCAAGAGACATGCAGCCAAACTAATTTTGACGTACAATTAATAGTTCAATGAACTCTTGGGACTCTTCCATTCTATATCTTCACAAATTGTTGCACGATGTGTTTCATTACCTATAATTGACTAAAACTAGAATGAGATTTTTTTTCTGAAGTAAAAAAAAAGATGTAGGCCTATGAAACTGGTCGTATAAAGTATTAAAAAACAGATAAGTTACTAAACTCTGGCACTTTCTCACGTAAAAAATGATTCGCTTCTCATAAGAAATTAAAGTACAGTTGGATTATTTGTCACTAGTGCTTACTCAGCTAGGAATTCATTCAAGTACTCTTTAGATTCAAAAAACAATGAAGCTAATTACTGCTAGAGCTTACTAAATTATCAGTTGATGAGTTTATACAAATTTAAAAAACTGTTTAGTAATTGGCCTGAGCTTGCTCACTCGTTAATTAATTTATTTTTTTTTCAAGGTTAAAAAACGGTTTGGCTATTAACTTCTAGTGCTTGCTTAATGAAGAACTTAATTTATCATAGTACAAAAATAAAAAATAACTAGGCTACTTATCTTGTAAGCTTATTCATCCACGGATAAGTTAAATTATTATGACAAAGTGAAAAGACAATAGATCAAACTTATATTTAGCTCTAAACTAGCCTTAAAACTAATTTGATTATTCTATAAATATAAAGAACAGTTAAGCTACTCATAGTGTTTACTTGCCTACATATCACTGATGTGACACTAGCTCAACTAAGAATCAATTTAATTATCTGTAACAAAACTAAGATAAACGTTCAGTTTTGATTTCAAACAATTTAATTATTTTAAGAAAGTTTAAAAAAAGTTGGCTTATTTATGTTTGCCACTTACCGACCAAAAAATTAAGTGAATTATGATAAAAAAAACTGAGAAGCAATTGAAGTATTCATCGTCAATGCTTAATTACCTACCATTCAATTTAATTTTCTTTCAGTAATTGACTGAATACGCTAATCGTCGTTGATGCTCACTAGTGAGCTGCATGGAGTGAGGAGCAAAGTGGAGAACAGTAGCTAATTGGCTATAACTGTTAATACAGGATAGTATACGTCTTGTTAATTTCTAACAAATCGCGGTGGTTCTGCTACTTACTTCTTTGAAGCTCCCTTAAGCTTACTTACCTATAGCTTGATTTTATTGCTATATTAAAATAAACAAACCATTTGGTTACTTGTTACAAGTACTTGATAACTCAAGAATTAATTTAATTGTCATAAAAAATAAAAATAACTGCTAAACACACATTGCTGAAGCTTGTTTGCCAATTTTCATGTTACAAAATACTTTGTAAATTCTGTTTATGATTAAGTGTATAAATATCTTTATTGCTAGTTAATTAGAAATAATCGTATATGATCTAAGATTTCTATAGTATTTAAACATCTTCATTGATATTAGTCTTACATACAAGGCAATGTTTGAAACGTTTATTAATGTAAGTATATGTTATAGGCAACTTAAAAATGTTTATCTAACGAGTTCAATTGGCTACAGGCAGTCAAAAAAATACTTTTTTTTTTTTTAATAAATATTATTGTTTACTGTTAAATCATTTCTTCTACTGATTTATTTTTAGATGATGTGATTTTTCTTATTTTTCAACTTTCTAATATTTGAATTACAATCGTTTGAAATTATAACAAGGAAGAAAACCCGTTGAAGAAACAGTTTTTTTAATTGTTTTTACTTGTAATGGCAATACAGAGTATCAGCATTGCATGACGTAGTGAGATTCATACTACAAAAAAATTTTTAATTTGTTGTGATCAACAACATTTCTTCAAACGTGGGCGCATAAAATGATTGTATAAAACTTTTAACCCGAAAAATCTTTTTTTTCTTCCTGCAAAGCTGTAATAAAAATGCTGGAAAGGAGAAAAGAAATAAAAATCCTCCACTCTCCGTCTCACTTTGTCACACAAAAGAACCCCCAACCACCGAAGCTTTACTACTGTTATAAACTTTACAAACAAAATTATCTTACCAGACTTGTTATATTATTTGTTTCTTTTCAATTGAATAAAATATGGAAAAAGTTGAGATATCTTATTTCATATAACATAAAATTTTTTTAATTTAATTAAAACTAAATTTCTTTGTTTTTCTTATTACATTTTTGTTATGAATTTTTATGAAGTAAACAACAATTGAATTGATAAGGCTTATTTATATTATAATTACTAAAGGTTAGTTTAAAATCTTCATCACGTATAAATATACATTATTTCATACATACATGTGTACTTGCACCACGCAACTTACTCAGATCACCATTCTACTGAGGTTGGAATTTGTCTTATATTTAGAGATGATTCTTAATAACTGCTATACTTCTGGCTCTAACAAAAATATAAGGCCCTCCAGTACATTAGTCTTACCTTAAAATACAAATATAAATTAGAATTTTTGGAACTGAGTAACGAATATATTTTCTGTTACGTAGTGCAGCGATGACAGGCGAGTGTGGAGTAGGTTTAAGAAGTCTATTTTGCGGCTGCAGAGTAAAATAAAATTCTTACTTATATTTGTAATAAGTACATGCATTAAGAATCATATGCATGTAAATTTTTAATTTTTCAGGAAAATTTCAGTACTGACACTGAAGTTGATAATGACATTCAGAGATCTCTACACATCCTGCTGATAACATTTTGTGTGGCTGCCAACGTGTCATTCCAGCAAGTCGAGAACAAATATAATTAGTTTTTCATTTGGTCAAAGCTACAACAAAATTTTAAAAATAAGCCTTCAAGCAGACAATCTTCAGCTACAAAAATGATAAAAGAATCGTTTGAATAAATCGTGGAAAAAAAAGTTTGCTAGAAAACACAGATAGTGTGATGTTTATTTACGGAATAAAATTTAAAACGACCAATCGAAAGTATTGAGTAAACAACGACACTGTACACAAAATGGTAACTAGAACATGACTTAATTATATAATTAAATCATGCTAATTAGCTATCATCTGATAAGGTCATCCTCCAATTACCATTTTGTGTTCAGTGTCATTGTTTATTATATGACTATGGAGCAAGTGTGTGGAAGTTCTTACCGTTACAAAAGTATTAAGTGCTTTCCCAAAGCAATGGTAACATCTCACAGTCATTCTTTAAGTATTATAACATCTTTCAAGAGCAAAAGATACAAGAAATCTATCTTAGTTTATCAGCGAATTTATCATCCAAAGAAAAGAAGACTTATAAAACAGAGGCTAACAAAACAGTTTCTGATAGCGGTTAAAAATAATGCGAGATGTATGGTTGATACAAATGTCTGGCCACAGAGCTCTGATTCAGTCTTATTGTAAGTGCTCTCGTCATGGTGGTAACTTCTGCCATTATTGTGTTACCTGTTTCAGTCTTTAAAAAAATACTGATATCCTCGTAAGTATATGTGACAGCAATAAATTGGACGTAACGAAAACAGTTATTGTGTACATAAAAGAAGTACATTTTAAAAAAAATCTTTTTTTAAGTTATTAATAATCGATATCATCCAATTTGTTATCTTATAAGTTAATGTACCTGGATTGCAATATTGCCGAGGCAACAAACGCTTGGCTTTAATTATCTGTGCTCAGTGCTAAATACAGTGACCTTATTTCTATTGAAATAATTAAATCTTTATGGACTGTTACCCATGCAAGCAAATTAACTTTATCATAAATACAGCAGAATACTTCTCGATGAAGCAAAGAATTTTTATATCAGAATTCAAGTCAGGAAATTAAAAAAGAGTACAAAATTTATAAAGTGACTTACAATGACTATAATTTTAAGCAAGACGGAGTTATGATGTTATTTCTAATTAAAATTCTTCAAACTTTTCTACAGAAATGCACTGTTTTTTTCTTGTTTCTTAACTATTGAAGCTATTAAAACATCCATTTGTTGGCATGGTTGTATTTTTTTGTTAGACTCAAATATTTTTTCAGTAACTTTTTTAAAAATTTTTAGTTATTTTTATTTAAATATGCTAAATTAGTTCTTTGCGATTTGTTTAAGTCATTTGACGATTTAAATAACTACTCGTATATGCATTGCGCATTAACCTTAACGATTGATATTACAGTAATTCAGTTTGTTGATAGTTTTGCGATGATATTGACGATGAATAAATAATTTTGCACTGACCAGAAATAAACAGTATAAAATAGTTAAGCAAATATTGTCATTCTAAAATTTTTTTTTCCTGTTGTAAATAAAAAGTTACAGAAATCGCTTATTTCATTAATTCAGTGAGGGGCTATACAAAAACCACATGGCTCTGAAACGGGAAGGGAGAGGTCTAAAAATCGCTATGCTAAGTCATATAAGGGGAAGGGTGGGTGAACACTTGAGCAGCGTGGTCTCATGTTTTTAAAATCACAAGGATTTCTGAATTTTTGGCACGCCTAATTTAGAACTAAAGCAGGTAAGCCAAACTTCTAACTTCTTCATAGAATGCAGGTCTTGGGCTCTAATCTAACCTACCATACATCGAAGTTCTTTGTTTACTCGCTCTCACTTTGACAGGTACCAGCAAGTTAATACTGCTATTATGAGTCACGCAAGTGCTTCTACTACGTATATTAAGTAAGAAGTTTATTTAGTTAATAATAATATATTATTTCACCAAGCTTTTCGAGGTTTATCATACTTATCACGCTAGTCATTTATCGAAAAAAAAAAAGATACAATGTAATGTGAATGAGTTATGGAAGTGTTTTCAAGAAGATAAAAAATTATTTTTCACAAACATTAAACAAAAGTTAATTGAATTAACGCAAACAACAATAAAAAGTGACGCCGCTTTTGAAAGTTTCTGTATCCCAACAGTACTATTTCGTAGTTTTTGTATTCCATGCGTAAGCATTAGACAATGTTTTATTTACTTACATGATTTTAATATATTTTTTTTCAGAAACCCTTTTATTAGAGTACAATCAACATTCCTTCCATTTCGTCTGGTACTAGTTGGGAATCAAAACATATTGAATGTTCGTCTGAAAAAAACAATTGTTTCGAGAATGGTATAAATAATTAAAAATAGTATTTTATCAAAACAATTTTCAAAAATCATCGTGTACATACACATTGCAGAAGAGCATAAAGAATTGCAATCAAATGATGTAGATAAAGACAGTGAAGTGAACGATACGCCGCTCAACGTTACGACTACGCGATCGTATTCTACTCCTGCACAAGATAATTTGAAAGCAAAGATAAGCTTTTTGGAAAAAAAACTTATTGCAGCCATTAAGGGTCGTGATTCTGGGCTTGCTACTCCTGGTATTCAAAAAGAAATAGATCAATATAAACAAGATATAAAAAGTAGTAAAAAATTATTAGCGGCAAAACATAACAAAACAAAACGTGAAAAATAATACAGAGATCATCGAAATAAGATTTTGAAAAAAATTAAAACAGACAATTCCAGTTTGGCTAAAAATTTACACGTAAATTATTTTTATTAATGATTCCTTGATTTTATTCATGTAACAAAGATTTTTTTTTTAAATGTGTCACAAAAAAATGTTACATTTTCGATCTAAATTGATCCAGAACGTCCTCGACTTGAATGCAATCAACCAGACTTGTTAAGAACCATTATTGATATTGCAACGTTTGGTGGAGCTACAGATGATCGTTGACGGACGGAAATGATAAGAAGCTGTTTAACTTTAGACGATTTACAAGGAGCACTCCTTGAACAGGGATATACATTATCTCGAACGGCTACATATCTTCGACTTCTTTCTCACAATTGTAACAACACTATTAAAAGTTAAATGCTCCTTTGTACGGTACCTGTCAAACTCTGTCAGGCTTAAACAGATGCCAAAAAAAACATCCTGACTCTAAATTTAGCACAGCGTTCATAAAGTAATTATTTCTGATTCTTATTTTTTTAGTATTTCATTTAAAATAAGCAAATATTTTGTAATGATTTCAATTCTTGTATTACAATAGGATTCGTTAAACAAATAATATCTAATTTCAGTCCTGAGAAAGTTGAAGTAATTTCCCAGGATAATAAGAGTAGAGTTCCTATTGGTATCTTTCCAGTGAATAAGCAAGTACCAATGCTGATGCATTTGAAATATAAGGTAACGTTGCCCGACCATAACTGAATGGTTGCACCTCATGATAATCTGATCTCAAGCGTTTAAACAGGTATGCAGGTCGAAGATGTAAAAATAGGACATCCCAAATCAGTGACATACACCGGACCTACTGACGTTTTTATTCGCAGTGCTAAGCATTGTTCTAGTACTGTAGCATCGCATGCTTATGATTTCCGGAGACTCTTGAGTATGAAGTCATTTAAAAACTTTTTTGATGGTATAAAAAATAAAAAAAAATTTTCTTAAATAAAAAAAAAAAGATTTTTTCTATTCACTAATAAATTAACACAATGTATTTTTTTTTTTAGACCGTAAAGGTTAAATAAAACCAGTTATCGTGATTTTCTTAGATGGTGGGCCAGTTGAAAATCCGCGTTACGAGAAAGTCATTTCTCATGCCATAAATAATTTTAAGAGCAACAACTTTGATTTTTTTTTGTAACTAATGCTCCAGGATCAAGTGCTTACAACCGAGTTACATGGCACATGGCTCTAATAAGCCGTGAATTATCAGGATTAGTTCTTTCACATGATCATTACGGCTCTCATCAAAATAACTCGTGGGTTACAACAGACAAGAAGCTTGAATTAAATAATTTTGAGTTTGCTGGCAAATCTTTAGCAAAGGTATGGAGCAAATCATCTATGAATGGATATCTAGTTGATTTAGTACGTTAAAGGAGAATCCATTGCTTCGACGCCAGATGCTGTATCAGCAGAATGGTATGCCATACAAGTACGAGAAAGTCAGTAATTTCTTCAGGTATGCTTGTACTATTTAATATTCGTATCAAAATGATCAACTTAATTTCATTTTTATACATTAAAAAATATTTTTTATAACATTAAATTGCTAAGTGCAATGACACAAGTTGTTGTGGACATTCGAGTAGTAGCTTTTTAAGAGATATTTTTCCTGTAAGCCATGGCTTCTTTCTACTTCGTTTAAAACCTATGACTGATATGGGATTCTCTGTTTACACGATTACTACTGTCCTTTGTTACGTGATGAGAAGGATGGTAGGTAGCATCTGCATTTTTAATCGTATTAAAAATGCATTGCATACACAAAAATGTGCCATCTGTATTTTGTAATATATATTTAGTTTAAAAAATTGTCTAATATTTTTACTTTTAGCTAGAACCTGCGATGTATGTGGTATTTACTTTTCATCGAAAAAGAAAAAATGCATCTATACCAAATTACTCTATGGACGAGTGAATCAATATAAAATATAAGCAAAAAAAGTAATTATGAAAAGAGATACATGACTTCTGTGTGAGTTTATTCTGCTAGAGCCAATTATTAAATGGATTAAGGAGAAGGACGTAGAGATAAATAACTGTTTGTTGCCTGCATCTAATATGATTGAAAATAAACCAATTCCCGTAATCAATAATTTACAAGATTGGCTAGCCCCAATATTCAACGACGTTGATAATTTTTAATAAAAACTAATAATTAATATAATTTCTTTTAATTTCATTTTAAAAACTTGAAAAAAGCCACGTTCTTTTAGGGGGGGAGGGGTCAGAATAAAACCATCTTGAACCATGTCAGGGGAGGGGGGTCCAAAAGTGTCGAAAAAAGAGCTATATGGTTTTTGTTAAGCCCTAAATTAATAGATCATCAACAAATAAAATAATTTGAGCTTTATCTTTCACATTGCTCAAAGCATATAAGCAATTGTCTACTTTGCTATTTTTAAATTCTTTTTTTTTTTAAATTCATTGAAATATTCTAACCAAGCTCAAGGGCGTTCTCTCAAACCGTACAATGCTTTTTGCAATTTATATACTCTATTGAAATTATAGTTAAACTTATAAGATTATTTACATATACCTCTGATTTAACTTTTCTATCCAAAAACGCAGTTTTAACATCCATTTGGTCAATAATTTAACCTTTTTGGCAAATAATACAATAACGGATTGGCAAAGTTTGCATCTTAGCTACAGGAAAATTAATAACTTAAATAATTTCTATTTGTTAAAATTATGATAATAACAATGATAATAATGATGATAGTAATAATAATGATTGTAATTAGAATCATAACAATGACGATAATGCTGATGACAATATCGATAGTGATAATTACGATGACAACGACAATGACGATAGTAATATCGATGAAAATAATACTACTAAAGACAGTGACACTGACAATAAAGATATTAATAATAACAATGATGATAATTATGCTGGTAATGACGATAATATAATAATGATAATGATAATAACGATTATTACCACATGATAAGAAATACTTCTCATAATGTTACTCGTTTCTTGTTTGGAAAAAAAGTATTTTAATTTGCGTTTTATCTTATACCTTTTAAAATTTTTTTATATCTTTAGAACTATTTTTGTATTTTTTTTTGTGATAAAATTTTTAATGCTTTTTGTGTTTATCACATATTATTTCAAAGGAAATACATTTTTATGTAATGAACTGTTGCAGCATAAAAATTTTAATACAATCGTTCCTGAAAATCTGTTACTGTTGTACTGAAACTTCCTTTTTTAATGCTAGCTATTTTTCGGCAGCTTACATGCACTATATAATTCTTAGCAATTTAAAAATGTTTACAGATTTTAGACACTAGTAAATATTTCTTGCACTATAAGAAATAATACATTTTTCTATATACCTCATGTCCTGAGACTTAAAGAGATGTATTTGTGGGCTGAAAATGTTTGTGTAAAGTTCCACTTGCAATAAAGTTTTTGGAACAAGTACTTCCTATTCTTACAGTTTCTTTTTCTTTTATAATATATAAAGAAATAAATAGGCCAGTTGCTTCTAAAAAAAAATCTGGTTTTAGTAACAACACATTTCATAAACCGTTTTTAGGGTAATTTCTACTTGTTTGCATAAAGGTCTTTTGTTTTGTATGTTCACCTGAATTTAATTTTTCTCTTTAAACTTGTTAATAATTTTCTATGTTTTAATATTGTATTGAGTAAAGAAAAGTGTTTATGAGTGTAATATATTGAATCCTCAGTTAATAAAAAAGACAGCTGTTGATTAATACTAATTCTTATGTTCTATGAATAAATACAAAGTTTAAGACTTGATTAAGGTACATTTATGTTTTTACATACCTATGTACAATAACATAAGTCTAATCATCATTGATTTTTTTGTGACATTTTATTTATTTAGACCAGAATATTATTTTTTAAACCAAAAAGGCTCTGCATTCATTTATTTTATAAAAAAATGCAGTAACTATAACGTTGTACAATAAAAATAGCTGTTCAAAATGGGTACGTACTTGCACAAGTGGTCAAAATTATAGGTATATTCTACTTCGTATCTCATAATAGGTTAATATTAGTTAATGTACAGCAACTATATAGATGAATTTATTTTTGTTTTTAAATATGTATAATATCTATAACTTTACATTAACTTAAATAAGATTATTTATCTTTAAACAGTTATTATTTTAGCTTATCAGTTTTTTCACTCTGCTTTGTACATTAAATATTGCATATATCTTACATAAGTCATAGATTTAAGGATACAAATCTAATAACTACAAAAATATTAAAAAATTTAAATCACATTGCTACTTATACGTGACTTATAAAAAAATCTATATTTTGTTTATGCACATATGAGTTCAACATTTTTTTTCTAGATCATGTCAGAAATTCAGCAAGCTTATGTAGCACATGTTTAGAAATCACATTTGAAAAAATTCCTTAAGAAACAAAAAAGCTTATTAGAACATCATTTATCAGTTGTTATAATACTTGAGCTATTCATCAGCATTGTGAATATGATCATTTATGAATCGTTACACTAAAATTAAAATAGAAAAAAATTTTTTTCATTTAAACTCATAGAAACTGATGTCATAAAATTTTTGATCCCAACTCAAATTTGGCTATCAAACTTTAAAGCATAAGACGTTTAAAAACTGCCAAAGGATTACCTTTTTAGAGGCGAGAAACCTTTAAAAAATATTTTACAAATCTTGAAAATTTCTTCACAGAGTTTAAAGAATTCAAAAGTTAAAACAATTTTTTTGTTGCAAGTATAAGAAATTAAAAAAAAATTCTATGAAATGTGCACCGTTCATGACGTACTTTAAACTTGTAAATGGTTGGATATTCCTCCTGATTATAAATGGTGTTTAAAGTAAGGGGCTATACGTTACCCACATGGCTGTTTTTTCAACACTTTTTGTCCCACTTCCCCCACATGGTTCAACATGGTTTTATTCTGACCCCTTGCCCTACAATCACGTGGTTTTTTTTAAATTTGTCAATTAAATTAAAAAAAAAAGTTGTATTGATTACAAAATTTTTGTTAAAAATTATTAACAACTTCTGTCATTGTACTAAACAATCTAATGTTATGAAAAATATTTTTTAATGTATAAACATGAAATTAAGTAAATCATTTTAATACGAATATTAAATAGTAAAAGCATACCTAAAGAAAGTACTGAATTTCTCGTACATGTATGGCATACCATTCTGCTGATACAGGATCTGGCGTCAAAGCAATGGATTCTCCTTTAACATACTCTTCATCAACTGTACATCTATCCATAGACAAATTGCTTGATACTTTTGCTAATGGTTTGCCAGCAAACTCAAAATTGATAAATTCAAGCTTTTTGTCTGCTGTAACACAAGAGTGATTTAAATAAGAGCCGTCATGATGCTGTGGGAAAATTAATCCTAATAATTCACGGCTTAGTGCAGCCATGCACCGTTTAAGTCAGTTGTAAGCACTTGATCCTGGAGCATTCGTAACTAAAAAAAAAAGTATCTAAGTTGCTGCTCCTAAAATGATCTATGGCATGAGAAATGACTTTCTCGTAACGTGAATTTTCATCCACCCTGCCATCTGAGAAAATTACGATATCGGGTTTGAGTCGACCTTTACTGTCTGAAAAAAAATACATTGTCTGAATACAAAAGTAAATGAAAAAAAATTTTTTTTTAAATTTAATTGAAATTTTTTTTACTTTTTATACCATGGAATGATTTTTTAAATGACTCCAGACTCAAGAGTCTTTGAAAATCATAAGCATACGATGCTGCAGTACTGGAACAATGCTTAGCACTGCGAATAGAAATGTCAGCAAGTCCTGAGTATGTCACTGATTTTGGATGTCCTGTTTTTTCATCTTCGACCGGTATATCTGCATAAAAGCTTGAAATCAGTTTATGACGGGGTGCAACCATTCAGTCATGGCCAGGCAACGTCACCTGGTAATCCAAATAAATCAGCATTGGCGCTTGCTTATTCGCTGCAGTGATACCAATAGGAACTCTTCTCCTACTATCGTGGCAAACTACTACAACTTTTTTGGAACTGAGAGTAGAAACTATTAGTTCAACGGATCTAAATGAAATACAAGAATTGAAATCATCACAAAATATTTGTGGATTTCAAAAAAAATATTAAAAATTGAAAACCAAAAATAATTACTTTATGGTCGCTGTGCAAAATTTAGAATCAGGATGTTATTTTCTGGCATTTGTTTGAGCCTGACAGAGTTTGACAGGTATCGTTAAACGAGCCTTTTTCCTTTAATTGTGTTACAATTGCGAGGAAGAAAACGAAGATATGTAGCCGTTCAAGATAATGTACATCCGTGTTCAAGAAATGCTTTTTGTAAATCGTCTAAATCTTAACAGCTTCTTTTCATTTCTGTCCGTTGACAATCATCTATAGCTCCACCAAACAATGCAATGTCAATAATGGTTTTTTACCCGTCTGGTTGGTTGCAGTTAATTTGAGGACGTTCTAGATTATTTTGGATCTTAAATAAATCATTTTTTTATGACACATTAAAAAAAAATCCTTGTTCCATGAATAGAATCAAGGAATTATACATAAAAATAATTCACGCGTTAGCCTTTAGCCGGACTGGGATTGTCTATTTTAATTCTTTTCAAAATCTTTTTCCGATCATCTCTGTATTTTTTTCACGTTTTGCCTCCTTCTGTTTTGCTGGTAATAGTTTTTTACTATTTTTTATATCTTGTTTAGATTGATCTATTCATTTTTAAATCCCAGAAGTAGCAAGCCCAGAATCACGATCCTTAATGGCTACAGTAAGTCTTTTTTCCAGAAAGCTTATTTTTTCTTTTAAATTATCTTGTGCAGGAGTAGCATACCGTCGCGTAGTCGTAACTTTGGACAGCGTATCGTTCACTTCGCTGCCCTTATCTACATAATTTATTTAAATTTATTCATTCTCTTTCACAATGTATGTGTACACGATGGTTTTTTAAAATTACTCTTATAAAATCCTATTTTTTATTATTTTTAGCATTCTCGCAACAATCGTTTTTTTCAGACGAACATTCAATATGTATTAATTCACAACAAGTACCAGTTAGTGAAATGAAAGGAGCGCTAATTGTGCTCCGATGAAGAAGTTTCTGAAATAAATATTTAAAAAACATATTAATAAGTAAAACATTGCCTAAAACTCACGAATTAAATACAAAAACTACGAAATAGTACCGTTTTAATAAATAATCTTTTAAAAGCAGCTTTGTTTTTTTTCGTTTGCGTTAATTTAATTAACTTTTGTTTAACGTTTACAAAAAAATATTTTTTATCTTCTTCAAGACACTTTCATAACTCATTAACATAACATTGTATCTTTTTTTTTTTTTTTTTCGATAAATGAGTAGCGTGGCAATTACAATGAGCCTCGAAAAGCTTCATGTAATAATACATTATTATCAACAAAATAAATTACTTTTTTAAGACTCATAATAGTAGTATCAACTTGACGGTATCTGTCAAAGTGAGAGCGAGTAAACAAAGACCTTCAATGTGTGGTAGGTTAGATTAGAGCCCAAGACATGCACTCTATGAAGAAGTTAGAAGGTTGGCTTACCTACTTTAGTTCAAAATCAGGCGCGCCAAAAATTAAGAAATCCTTGTGATTTTTAAAATATAAGACCACGTTGCTCAAGAGTTTACCCGTGACTCTATCTCACATGACTTAGCTTGGCGTTTTTTAGACCCCTTCCCTACTTACAGAGCCATGCATTTTATATATAGCCCCTTTGTTGTGAATGTCAAAAGACTATTGACAAGATCAAGGGAAAATCGTCAAAAAAATTTTTGCTAAAGGATTTGGAAAGAGTAATGAATTATTTAAGCATAAATATCTTACTAGTATATAAAGCAAAGTCGCTGAAATCGTTGTAATAGCTAACCGCGAAAACTACTGAACCGATTTTGCTGAAACTTTGCACACTGATTTATGACACTTCCAAGATGGTTTTAGTATGGTTTTTATCTTGAAAAATTTAATAACGATAGCAATAAATAAGCTCAAAGTTTTGAAAAAATACGCTAGCTTTTCACTTTAGTTCAGTAGGATTTGCTAGGTGGCGTAGGCATAAAATCGAAGCTACCTGCAACAGAATTGAATAAGTGTGGTTATAACAGGTTGGAGCGTCGCGGAAATTAATGCAATCGTCTACTGGCAGTTCATCGAGCTGCATCGAGAATGTAGATGATCGTCGAGCAGCTGGGTATCCCGTTTACCGATGACACTCTTTTCCTATGAGTAAGCAATGTAGGCCTACTATCGCCCTGAATACCAGGATTGACGAGTGCCACCTATAAAAAATGGTGTGTAACTGATGACGTCTCCGGCGGAATACCTGGACACGTGTCTAGCCAGAGCATATCCTGCTCTAACCCTTCTGAGTTATATGGCTGAACCACAATCTGGCCTGGTGCCGTCAGAGAATTTAATACTACAAACGTAAGCTTGGGAAAACAGCCCTGAGGGGCATGGGCAGCTATAACTGCTTCTTTTTCAGTGGTCGTGTCCCCAACGGCATCCCCACATTTTCCCGACTAACAATGAGCGATTGGTGATGCGGGGAGCAACCCGAAGACGAAATATTTTTTGATCAGCGGCGTACGTCCCTCATGTACGGTCTCCGTCCACAGAGACCCCAAGGGTAAGAGTCAAGCTAACCACAGCTGGCTCTCCATCATCAAGAATGATAACAAGGAATGACTGAAAATTTTACCACAGGCCCTGTTCAGGGCTAATGTAAGCATTTACGTTTCCTACTTAACCATTAATCTCATTGGTCCTTTTAAGGGCCACCTAAGTTTAAATTACCTTGCCAACAAATACATTCTTACAACGATTTCTGGAGACTATTTGTCAACTCAAAGACTATGTAAAGCCGGCCACTATTACACTAAGTCAGTCATTAACTGGCAGACGTCACGAGCAGAGTTGTTCGTTGCAAGGCTGGGAACTCCGGTAACCAACGACCCTATATTACCCTCTCGACTCTAAGCATTCAACCAGGAATCACCGATCCTCTTCAAGGTCTGCGCTGGGCAAACCTAAAAGCTATGAAGAAAAAAAAACTTGAGCCAACGAGAGTCTCCAACGGGCAATCATCACGAACCAATTTGTACTAATCTCTCCCCCTTAGATCATCAAAACAACTGAGTCTGCAAAAAAAGGTGCTTAGACACCAACGGCTTCAAAGTTATACTAGGAGACGTTAGGAAAGAGCACTACAACTAGCCCCAAAGCTTCGGACTTAGTAATTTTTCTCCCGATCGGTCTGGGTCTTCAACAGCAGGCCAAAGGAGATCACCCTGAGGTATCCAGGCAATCACACTTGCTGTAAACTTTAGTCAGAAAAGAGTTTACTTAAGAAGCCCACCGGTCTTTTTCAGGGCAATCGGACGTCGAACTACCTTGCCAACTAATATATTAGAACATATCAAAGTGACAAAAAATAGCCTTTAAGGGTCACAAAAGTCGCAAAAAAGTAAATTGGAAGGAAAACTTCAAATGTATCTAATGAATTCAATTTTAGGCCTCAAGAAACTGACGCAGAAAATTTATCGAGATAGCAACAGCAGCCTCAAAATCGACAAATAAAGAGTCCATTACGTGAGAGATCAGCTTTCCATTTTACTCTCACAGTAATCTCTTAAATCTTTAAAATTTTAATTTCAGGTTTTTAAATAAAAAGAAAATATATTTGTACTTTTGTAGCAATAAGAAATGTAGAGATTATGCTCCAGGACTTTGTTGCTCTATTAATAAAGTTGTGAGATGAGAGAAAGAAGATTTTTTTTAATAAGTTTTTGGGAGTTTAAAATCCTAACATCTTTAAAAACTGGCCCTTTTCGTAAATTACACGGGAGAAACTGCAAATCAACCGCTCCTTATGGCCAACAATTATTTTATGGTATAAGGAACGCACGGTACTTTTCAACATAATTGTTTCGTTCGACGGTATACGGTCAGGCCCCCCTCCTGATCGTCTCGGCGCTTCGTTACGCCACTGCCGCTGGCATCGACGGCCTGTGCCAGGACCAGTTTAGTTCGTCTCCTGATACACAGGTTCACGCATCAGCTGGCCAGCTACACGCCTCTGCCAGCCAAGCCACACCGTCAGCAGCCAGCAAGCTGCTCGAGACAGCTAGTCCACCAACAATATCAGCAGAGCATAGTACGCAGAAAGCACGCTATCCATTGTCACCGGATCCGTTTCCCTTGTACTCAACAAATAAAGAGTTTCTCAAACAATAATTATATGTTTTTTTAATTTTTACAGCCAAATTAACTGTATGGATTGCGAACAAACATGTTTTTTGTAAGAAGATTTTCGTTCTAAGAAGTGCCAGAAATAAACGTAAAATTTCTAACTGAAAACGTTTCTCATTACATGTCAACACACTACGGTGCTCCGTTTAGTAAGTCTCGGGCGAAGCCAAGACGGGTGGCTGCTAGTTAATTGTAATGTAAAGAGAAATGTTATGTTTCTGAGCCAGACAGGTCATATTAAATTTTCGGCAAACACTTACAACCTAGAAAATGATAAAGTATCTAATACACCAATGAAAATCAATTTAAAGCTGGAACTAGCAAAAGAAGTTAGGAATAATTTGAAGTATAGAAATTTTGATTGGCGAACTTTTTTATATTATTACAGACATGAGACTTGATATAAAATATAGCATTTATTATTTAAGTCGATTTCAAAATTTTTGTAATGAATCACATTTTGAGTACGTGATGAGAATTTTAGAAGACGTGCACCAAACATCAAATTTAAACCTAATCTACTAGAAAAATAATAATGCAGTTAAACAAGATTGTTTTTTTTTTTAATTCAGACTATGTAGGTGACAGTCTTGATAGAAAATTGACATAGAGCTACGTAATAAGATTTTTAGGTTATGTTTTTTATTGGAAAACGCAAAAAAAAATGGTGTAACAAAGTCTTGAACCTCAGCTGAGTATGTTGCTTTGTCAGAGGCTGTGAGTGAATTAAAGTTGATAAAAGATTTAGTATACAACTTTGAACTATAACTTAATGAACCTATACAAATGTATAAAAATAATTAAGGAGCTGTAACTATTGCAAAGCTTAGAAATTTTACATAAATTAAAAATATGTTTAGGTGAATTGTTATTATATTTATGAAGTATACTTAAAAGGATTTATTTGTATAGTTAAAATAGAATCAGAAAGTTATATTGCAGATATTTTAAAGAAATGTCTTATTTGGTTGGAATTTTAAAGATTTAGAAGTATGATATACGTGGTAACATGAATTAGTTGTATTGGTATAAATATTAGAAATCGTGTTTAATTTATTGTACTTTTAAACCCAGGTATATGTACGTATAAGTATAACAGATATAATGGGGGCATTATCTGTAGCGGATTGCAGTTGTCTACTTGTATGATATTTGCAGACGCTTGGCACTCAAATGCGAGCACAAGATAGATCTCGTCTGTCCGTCAAAGTATTTAGTCATGCATGCAAGCAAATAATAATAACGATGATATAATTAATGACAATGGCAAGGAGGATAGTGATAATAGCAATGCCAATGACAATGACGATGGCGAAGATGATAATGATAAAATTAATGATGATAATGATAACATTGATTATAATTATAATGACAATAAAAATAATAAATATTTTAATAATAATAATGACGTCTATGATGATAATAATAATTATGTCTATGATAATTTTAATAATGGGAGTAATAAGGACATTAGAAGTGTTAATCATAATCACCACAAAAATGATGATAGTGATGATGACAATCATGATAATAATTGTAATAGTGATAATAATACTTATACTCGTAATATAAAGGTAAGTAATGACAAAATCACTCTCCATAATAATTGTGTTGGCCATAATGATGATAATCATAATGTTTATGATAAAAATCACAATACTGGTTATGTTTATGATGACGATAATTATGATAGTGATGTTGACGCTACAAGCTATAATAATAATGATGATAATACGGATAAGCATTCTCATAACGTTAGCAGTGACAATGGCGATAACGGTTTTGATGATTATAATAATTATGACGATGATATTAATGATGGTAATGACGAGGAGGACAGTGATAATAACGATGGTGGTGAGAATGTTGCTAGTGATCATTATAAAATTAATGATGATGATAATAATATTATTTTGACAATGATGATGATAATAATGATGATGACGATGATGATGATGATGATGATGATGATAATGATGATGATGATGATGATGATGATGATGATGATGATGATGATGATGATGATGATGANATTATTATCATAATAACAAGGATAGAGATATTGACAATCAGAATAATAATCATAATACTAATCACAATTATGATAATCATAAAATTAAAGATAACAACAACTAAAATAAAATTAAAAGTAATAATGACAACAATGTTGGTAATTAGAATATCAATGATGATGGAAATGGGAAGAATGTTGTCAATGATAATAATACTATTATCAATGATAATGATAAAAATAATATTGCTTGGATTGAGTATGTTGATCATAATTATGACGAGGAGGATATCAGCAATGATAAGAGCATTAAAGATAAAGAGTATGTTTTAAACATAATACTGATAATTATGTTTATGATAAATCATGGCGCTAAAAATTTTAATAATAATAATACTAGTTAAAATAAGCACGCTCATAACGTCAATGGTGATGATAACGATGACGTTAATTATAATAACAATAATGATGACGATGATATTAATGATGATATTGACAAGGAGGGCAGTAATAATGACGATGGTGTTGACGATAACGACGTCAATAATGATCATGATCAAAATCCCGATGATGATAATAGAAATGATGATAATTATAATGATAATAATAATATACAAATTATTATGACAATGATACTAATCATAATAATATTAAAAGTAACGATAAAAGTAATGAGGATGATGACAACAACGCTGACGATGTCAGTGACAATGAAGATTACAATAACGATGATAATGTTAAGTGTAAGGATCATAATATTAGTAATGATAATGACTATAATAATAATATTGACGATAATGATGATGGTGATCATGAAGATAATGATAGTTATGATCATGATAATGATAATGATAATAATGGAGATGATGATGATAATGATGATGGTGATTATGATGATAGTGATGATTACGATGATGATGATGATTATGATGATGATAATGATGTTTGTAATGATAATAATGATAATAGTAAAGATAAAAACAATTATGAGTATCGATACAATTATGAGAATGATAATAACACTAATAATAAAAATAAAATTTTCCATGAATTTTTGTATCCTTCCCATAAAAGTTGTGACAGTCTGTGTTTGCAACTTTGCTTGTTTGTTGTTGTTAGCAGAAAGAATTATAATTCTATGAGTCTCTTTATAATTATATTTTTTTTCTCTACCGTTGCAGTAATCATTAAAATTTTTTGTAGTGCTTTTCTTTCTAACCTTGATGATATAACTAAAAACAACAAACGACAAAAAAATAGCGTTAGTGAAACAACAAAAAAAAGATGGTCCACTACTTCGTTTCTGAAAGACTGGTTACGCGATCTGGTATTAAAAGATTGGCTTGTAAAACACGGGACTGATAGGCAAAAGGCTTAGTATAAGGCTTGTCAAAAAGATTAGAAGTTTTTTAGCAAAAGTGAGTTGATTGCTTATAGTACAATTTCTACACACGTCAATAATTTTAACGCCACGGTTAATTTTGGTCCTATCGTTACAGTTGTTTCTTTTGCACAAAACCCCATCAGTGTTTCAATAGTTAATAATTTGATTCCATACATTAAAACTCTTGTAGAGGATTTTTAAGCAGGAAAAAATATTCATGTGAAGAAATGTAAATGTGCAAAAGTCATTAATAACATTTTGTATAAAAATAAATATCAAAATTTAAGAAATATTATGAATAATTCTTATTACTTAGTTCTTGTTTATGAAAGCACTGACATTGGTAGTAGAAAATTGCTTTACATTTGTGCTCAATATTCTGCACCGCAAAAAAAATTCTGTTGTTCAATAACTTTTGCAATGAATTAAAATTGACGCTCAGAAAGGTAGTGCACAAGAGTTGTTTTGCATATTTAAAAAATTCTATGACGATAATGCAATAAACAATAAAAATGTATTGGCTCTCTCGTGTTATAACGCAAGTGTTATGATCATTAAACATAACAGTTTTTAAAAATATCTTCGTTATTATGTTCCTCATTAATTTAACTAAAATTATATCTGTCACTCTGTCATGATTGTGTCAAAAAAATTTTGTAATATACTTCCTGAAAAAATAGAAGAACTTCTTTGCTTAGTGTACTCTTATTTACCTTGATGTCCCAAGTGCACCGCAGAATTGTCTGAAAATTAAAAATATTTAAAATTGCCTGATAACAAAGCTCTCAAATTTTCGGGAAATTGATGGCTCGAAGCTTTTAAATGTTATTATTGTCTTCTTTCAATGTTGCTAGCCTTAATTTCTTTTTTTTTGGCAGCAGTTTTAAAAATTATGCCTGTCACGTATCAAAAACTAATCGAAATCTAACGCTCACAAAATATTGAATTTACTGCAAAATATTACTGTGAGAGCCTACATTGGTTTTTTACACTTTAAACTTCAATTTTAAGAATTCTTTCAGTGCAGCCTTTCAACCAAAGGCTTATAGAACACACCAGATTTATGAATCCATAAAAGAAATATTAACGCAACTTGCAAAGAATTTCATAAATTAAAACATGAAGGAAGATTTCTATTTACCAAACTTTAATATAAGGGGAAACTTAGTATCCTTGTGAAATATGTATTTAGAACCCTTGTGCTCAGGAATGGAAAAAAAAATAACGAAAGAGGAGGTCAAAAGTATACAAGGTAACAGCTAAAATTTTATAAATTTGCAGTTTCAATGAGACAAAAAAGTGTTTTCTTCAAAATGACGATATTATCATCCATTTAGATTTTCTTTCTCTACAAGTAGTGTTAAACAAAACAGGATGAGAACAATATCAAAATTTTAATAATATTTTTAAGTATTTTTTATTTTTTAATGCCAAAAATATTGCTGATAAATGGCAAAACATCCATACGAAGATACTAACAGAAAAAAAATTTATTAATGAATTTTGATACGGAGACTTTTTTAAGTAAAATCATGATCTTAAAGAATCAGGATAACGAGTGTCTTAATCCTGCGTTAACATCTTCGGTTAAATAAATTTTTGCTAAACCTCACTAAAACGGGGAACCTAAGCAAACTATCTCGGCTGTAAGTGAAATTGAGCATAAAAAAAGTAATTAAACTCGTATCACCTTACTTAATGCGCGATGCTTTTTACAATCGTACGAAAAGCATATTATATTGATTGTGAAAACTTAAAACTAACAAGCAACCATTTTGATGAAATCAACAGTGCTAATAATAAGTACTCCAAGTGAATTTTTGACTAACTTAACTATACATTTTGTTTCGTAAAACTCTAAATTGATATGAAAGACAGTATTTTTGCAAGAAGTTTGAGCGGTTTGTGGCTAACAAATCTTTTTGGTTAGAAAATGATTGCTAGATGTGAAATATTACTAACTTAAAACTAAAGTATTTTTACCAAATTTAAGAAATATAACTAAAGAACAAGAAGCAAGACAAACATGTCGAAAAAAGTTCTCTTGGTGAGGGACATCCACCTTTGAAACTAATGTGTAGGGAAACTAAATACAATTTTTTTTCACTAAAAATATTACATATTTTGTTTTCGATTGAAAATTTTAAAAGAATATAATTTTTTTAACTAACAAAAACACAAAAAATTCAATGAAAAATCCGATGCACCATAGTGAGTACTTCTGCGGTAGTGTGGGAACCTGTCTAACAAATAGAAACATAAAAAAAGGGCAAACAGAAAAAAAAGATCGAATAACAGTTCTAATATAATATTATTACTTAATGATGCGTTTTATATCTAATCATTATAATTGTTAAGCTTAATGTATTATCAATAAGTCGACTTACTGGATAATTAAAGGAATATACAAGCGAGCGCTTTGAATAATTAGAATGAAAAAACACTTTACCAGCGTACAATAGTTTGTAAATAAATGAAAGCGCACATAATAAGGGCTTTAACTTACTGGGAATTTGAATCGCAAGAGGTTCAATAATTAATAAAGAAATAAAAGTGTGGCCAGGTGAGCACTTAAAGTTATTCGATATAAGCTACTTAAGACTTTGTTTATGAATTGAATAAACAAAAATGCAGGCAGTTAATGTATTAGGTAGCCAGCAGTAATTAATATACTTCAAATTCATGTAAAACAATATTTTGAACCTTGTAGTGACGAAAGTTATTAGGTTACTAGAGTTGGCTTTTATGCGTGCGCGCTTCCCTATCGTAGATAATTCATAGATACATGAATACATAAATAAAATCAATATGGAAAAAAAAACAATAACAGATAAAAAAAAAATTTTAAGCTCGAACTGACGATTTCTGGGTCCGAAACAAACAACGGGCCCTACTGCGAAAGCGCAAGGTGCGCTCTATACCACCAAAAACTTAAATATGTTCATAGTATAGACCGTACTTAAATCTTGACTTACATATGCTTTTGTTATTTAAATTTCATTAACTGGATCAATGAGAATTGGCCACTAAAAAAGTTGTTTATTATGTAAGTAAACGAAAGTACAAACTAACAAGCGTATTGAATCATTGAAAATTGGCTGCTTAAAACTTTGCTTATTATTTATATAAACGTAAGTGTGGACTAGTAACCACACTGGGTTGTAAGAAACTGGCTGTTTTAAATTTTTTTTATGATATAAATAAACTAAAGTGCGGAAAATAGCCGCGCAAAATTTGAACTGTTTAATTAAAGAATAAAAGTGTGAAAAAGTAAGCGCACTAAGTTATAGTAGGATAAGCCGCTGGTAATTTCCCTTATTACATAAACAGATAAAACGATTTGCCGCTTGTAATTCTGCTTTTCCAGCAAATGAACAAAAGTGCGGGTAAAGTAAGTTTTTTGGGTTATTTGGAAGGAGCCGCTTTAAATTTAAAAATGCAAAGAAGCAAGCACACTATGTCATTGGGGATTGGAAACTTGGGACTTCGTTTATTACCTAAGTAAAAGAAAGTGCAAACAAGTAAGCGCACTAAATAATTAGAAATAAGCCACTGGTAATCTTATTAATATAAAAATAAACAAAACTGCCGATAAGTGAGCTTACAAACTCATTAAAAATTGGCCACTTGAGATTCTGTTCATAATATAAATTGACGAAAAAAGCAGAGAAGTCAGAGCACTGGGTCGTTTAGGATTATTCGCTTGAGATTTCGTTAATCTAATTATCAATAAAAATGTGAAGAAGTAAGCGCACTGTGTCAATGAAAATTAGCCGTTTGAGCTTTTGTTAATTATCTAAATAGAAAAAATGTGAAGAAGTAAGGACACTATGTCATAGGTCATTGGCATCTTAAACTTTTATTCATAATGTAAGTAAAAAATGGTATAGACAAGTAAGGGCACTGAATTACTCGGGGTTGTTTGCTTATTAATTCGCTTATTAAATTAATAAACAAAAATGTAGATAGATGATCACATTAGATCATATAGAATTGGCCGCTCGTGATTTCGTTTACTATATAAATAAACAAAAGTACGGACAAGAAACCGCAATTGGTTGCAGTGGATTAAAATTTTGTTTATTTTTTTACTAAACTTAGGTGCAGACAAGTAAGTACACTGAGTCATGGGAGATAAGCAGGTTAAAAAAAGGCCTATTCGAATATAAAAAGAGTGCAAAGAAGTAAGCGCACTATGTCATCAAAAAATGACAGATTGAGATGCCGTTTATTAACTAAGTAGAAAAAAATGTTGACAAGTAAGCAAACTGGGTTGTTGAAGATTAGCCACTTGTAATATTGTTAATCATATAAATAAACCAAACTATGGACAAGCAATCTTCACTTGGAATTAGCCATATAAGATTTAGTTTAATTTTTTGAGTAAGCTCCAGTGCAGATAAGTAATTGCACTTGGTCATTGGGTTTTAACTATTTAGGAATTTGTTTATCATATAAATAATATAAAAGTGTGTACAAGTAACCACACTAGGTTATTGGCTATATAACTTTTGGAATTTTTCTTATTATATTAATAAACGACAATGTAAACAAGGAAGCTGACTAGGTCATTGGATTTTGACCGCTTTAAATTTTGTTTATTATATAAAAAAAACAGAAGTGTGGATAAGCAAGTGCACTGTTTCATTGAGTATTTGCTACTTGAGATTTTGTTTATCATTTAAATAAACAACAGTGTGGACGAGTAAGCTTCTAGATCATTGGGGACTGGTCACATAAAGCTTTGTTTATTCTTAAAATTAATTAAAGTGCAAGCAAGTAAGCGCACTGGGTTACTGTTGATTGATTGCTTGTGCTTTCATTTATTATATAAATAAAAATAAGTGCAGAAAACTAATCGCACTAGGCCATTACAAACTAACTACTTGGAATTTTGTTATTTTTTAAATAATCAAAAGTCCAAACAAGTATTTTTAAAAATAACGGGACGTGCGGACAAGTAAGCGCACTATGTCATTAAGTATTAGACGCTTTAGATATTTTTTGTAACATAAATAAATGTTAGTGCATATTAGTACTCGCATTCCATTATAATAGATTATCTGCACAATGCTTTGCTAACTTTTTTCAATCGATTGATCGGTCGATCAAGATTAATCGCTTAAAATGTTGTTCATTTTATAAATAAATAAAAGTGCGGTAAGTAAGCTCACTAGGTTATTAGGAACTGACCACTTGTGGTTGCGTTTACTATATAGATTTTTTCTTTTTTTTTTATATATATTATAGTGCTTTACGTCCGGCTCCTATAAAGGGCACTACACAAGGCTCTTAGCACTTTGGAGAAGGAAGGGAAGAGGGATGGGAGGCTTCCCATTTCTAGGAGGGGGGTAGGGGGTTTTTGGCAATTTTTGCTGCGAGAAGGTCGCCTTAAAAGCCCTTCTCGAGGAGCATTGCGTGGTGAAAAAGCACATGTAAAAAATCACAGAGGTACTTGCCCGAAAATGTCGCACTGGCCGGGAATCGAACCACGGTCTCCCGCTTGCCAATCCACGACCTAGCCAACTGAGCCGCCGCGCGCTCTTTTATTATATAGATAAACAAAAGTTCGGTAAAGTCAGCGCACTGGGTCATTAAATATCGTCTGCTTCGGATTTGGTTTATTACATAAATAAATAAAAGTGTGGGCAAGTAACCGCACTAGGTCATTACGAGTTTGCCGCTAAATATTTCATTTGCTGTATAAATAAACTTTAGTGCAAACACGTAAGCGCACTGTGTCATTGAAGATAAGCCACCTAAACAAATGTCTATTTAAATATACAAAAAATGAAAAGAAGTGAGCACAGTGTGTTATTAAAAAATAACAGCTTGAGATGTCGTTTTTTATCTGAATAAAAGAGAGGGGGGACAAGTAGGCGCACTGGGTCATTGAAGATCGGCCGCTTGTGTTATTGTTTATTATGTAAAGAAAGAAAGGTGCGGACAAGCAACCACGCTGGGTTGTTAGAGATTTGCCGCTTGTAATTCTGCTTTTCCAGCAAATGAACAAAAGTGCGGGTAAAGTAAGTTTTTTGGGTTATTTGGAAGGAGCCGCTTTAAATTTTAATTATTTAATTAATGATTAAAGTGCTAACAAGTAAGTGGAATTGATCATTGGGAATGAGCTGCTTGAAATTTTGAATATTTTTTAGTTAATCAATAAACGTAAAAAAAAGTAATTCTGTTCATTTTATAAATAAATAAAAGTTAAGACAAGTCAGCCTACTTGGTTATTGGGAATTAACCAGTTGTTAATACACTCATTATATAAATAAGCGAAAGTGTGACTAAGTAAGCGCACTAGGTTGTAAGGAACTGCCCACCTGTATTTTTGTTTATTATAATAATAAGCAGAAGTGCAGACAAGTTTGCAACTTGGGTCAATGTGGATCGGCTGCTTAATAATTTGTTAATTTAATAGCTGATCAAAAAAGCAGACAGTGAAGCCCACTCAATTATTAGTGATTATCTACTTAGGTCTTTTTTATTAAAGTTAATTAACGGTAGTGCGGACAAGTGAGTGCGCTTGAGCAATGTTGTTTGGCCGTTTAAGATTCTGTTTATTTTCTAAATAAACTAAAGTGTGGACAATCATAGGTGCTAGGTAATTTGCGTTTCACCTCTTAGGTTTCTGTTTATTATATAAACAAACGAAAGTGTTGATAAGTAAGTGCACTGGGTCATTAGTAATAGGCCGCTTGGGATCTTATTTATTTTTTAAAGAAACAAAAGTGTAGATAAGTTAGCAAAATGGCTTATTGCGAATTGGTTGGTTGATAATTCATTAATCACATAAATAAATAGAACTGTAGACAAGTAAGCGCACTCTTATAATGGGTATTGGCTGTTTAAGATTTTTTTTTATTTTATACACAAAAAGAAGTGCAGACAAATCAGCGCATTAAGTCAGTGTGGATGAACCGATTAGATTTGGCTTATTTTTTATATAAACTTATGTGCAGACGAGGACGTCCACTAGGTCATTAGTGAATGACTGCTTAGAATTTAAATTATTACATAAATAAACGAGGGCTTGGACAAGTAAGTGCACTGAGTCATTAGCAGTTGGCTACTTGAGATCTTGTTTATTATATGAATAAACAAAATCGCAGACAAGTTAGCAAACTGGTTTATTGCGATTTGGCTAGTTGATAGTTTGTTTATTATTGAACTAACCATGAGTACAGATGAGCAAGCGCACCTAAGTAATGGTTACTGGTTGCTTGAGATTTTTTCATTTCACAAATAAACGAAAAAGCGGACAAGTAAGCGCACTTGATCAATGCAAATCAACCTTCTACAATTTTGTTTATTTTCTCAATAAACTCAAGGGCAGACAAGTATTTGGACTGAGTCATTTTCAATTGAATGCTTGGGATCTCGTTCATTATATAAATTAACAAAAGTGCAGACACGTCAGCACACGGGATTATTGAGGATTTGCCGCTTGAGATTTCGTTTATTTTATAAATTAACGAATTTGTAGACAAGAATGTGCACTGGGTCATTGGCGATAGACCACTTGAGATCTCGTTTATGAAATGAATAAACAAAAGTGCAGACAAGGAAATGCATCGTAGATTAGAGATTAGCTGCTTGAGATTTTGTTTATTTTATAAAATACCAAAGTGCAGACAGAAAAGCGTACTAAGTTAATGGTGATTGGCCGCTTGGAATTTTGTTTGTTATATAATCAAACAACATTGTAGACAAGTAGACTTACTAGATTATTTGGGATTGACCGCTTGTGGTTACGTTTATTAAATTAATAAACAATAGTGCAGCTATGTAAACGCACTGTGTAATATGTGATTGGTCACTTAAAATTTTTTTTATCATTTAAATCAACTAAAATGCGGACAAGTCATAGCACTAAGTCATGAGGAATGGGCCACTTGATTATTTTCTAAATAAACGGATCTATTGACAAGTAAGCGCACTGGGTCATTAGGGATGGGACGGTTGTGGTTTCGTTTATAATATCAATAAATGAAAGTGCAAAAAAGTAATTGCACTGATTCGTTGGTAAATGGACGCTGAGGACCTTAATTTTTCTACGAATAAACAAAAGTTTGAACAATTAAGCGCACGGGGTTTTTGAAAATTGGCTGCTTAGGACTTTATATATAATATAAATAAACCAAAGTGCGGATAAGTAAGCGCACTTGGTAATTGGGAATTAAGGAATAAACCAAAGGGCATACAAGTAAGCTCACTGATGTACAAGGAATCAGCCTTTTAATAACTTGTTTATTATACGAATAAACAGTAGTGGAGACAAGTAAGAGTACTGGGTCAAAGATGATTAGTCACTTGGGATTTCATTTTCTTTCTTAATAAACTAAAGTGCAGACAAGTAAGCACACTATCTTATTGCAAATTAGCGGCTTGATAGTAAGTTTATTATATAAATAAACAAAAGTGTGGAAAATAAGGTGCTCTCTTTTATTGGGG
Source organism: Copidosoma floridanum (assembly GCF_000648655.2). The sequence goes on from NW_019382040.1 coordinate 641,895, forward strand.
ATTGGCTTCTTGATATTTTTTTATTTCATGAGTAATTGAAAGCGTGGACAAGTAAGCATACTAAATTAACGTTAACTGGACGTTCGAAATTCTATTTATTTTTTAAACAAACTTAAGTGCAAACAAGTATGTGCATTGTGTCAATGGCAATAGACCGTTTAGAACTTAGTTTATTATACAAATGAACGAAAGTCAGTTCGAGTAAGAGCTTTGGTTTATTAGGAATTGGCTGTTTTGGGCTTCATTCATTGTATAAATAAACGAAAGTGCGGAGAAGTGAGCACACTAGATTATTAAGGATTGTGTACTTCAGATTGAGTTTATTATATAAATAAACAGAGTTGCAAACAAGTAAGTGCACGGGGTCTTTGGAGATTGGCTGCATGAAATTTTTTTGTTTCAATAATAACCAAAAGTGTGGAAAAGTAGGCTCACTGGGCCATTAAGGAATTGTTGCTTAATATTTTACTTATTGTATAAATAAACAAAATTGTGGACAAGTAAGTGCATTGGCTCATTGTGAACATGCCACTTGATAATTTGTTTAATATATTAGTACACAAAATTGCAGACAAGTAAGCGTTCTTAGGTAACGTAGATTGGCCGCTTCAGAGTTTTCTGTCTCTCTTTCTCTAGCCTGTACGATACCTGCTCCCTTTCTCTCACGCTGCTCCTAGACATATATATATATGTATGCATATATTATGGCTATGTTTGTACGTATGTTTATACACTTCGACTGAATGCTAAACTAATATGAAGAACAGAGAAAAAAAAACAACCTGTATCAATAGTAGACGCTAATAATAAGTATAGATTTTGTATACATATATAAGTATTCCACGTCCTGTTCAAAACGTACATGTTTATACGTACATATATATGTAAAAAAACGTCCTTAAGGAATTAGGTGTGTATAATATGACAACCTTACCTTTGAAAAGAAAAGAATAGCTGTATGTCTATTGTCATTCTCAATCTCAATCACATAAAGTGGATTATTTTACTCTTATGGTAGCCAAAATTAGAAGAAATTTGTCGGATGCAATAAAGTCAACACGAATTGATTATACATCTGAGATATCATATTGCATACACAAATAAAAAATTTTTAATAATAGAAATTTTTGTTCCACGTAACTGGAAAAAAATACGTTTTTTCGGTGAACTATGGTTAAAATTTTTGTTTTGTTCTGCATTACATGAATAATTATACGAATATATAGCAAACATAAAAATATTTGGAAATAGTGAATGACATGTTACATAAGTATATCTTTTTTATGCACGTGCGTGTTCAAAAACGTAATTATAATAAAATTTTTACCACTTCAGTATTGGATTTGTACGTGATAGAATCAAGACAAGGAAGCAGGATAACAAACAAAACGATTGGAAAAAATAAAAAATGTTTTATAAAGATAAATCAAAAAAAAAAATTGGGCTAAGCCTCGACATATACCTACTCACTCAGCTACCTTTTACCAACTAAAATTATTTGAACCCGTGTGCAGCGTTGTCATCGCGCAAAGCAAGCTTGCCACTCTCTCCCTTAATGCCTCCTCATCCACTCTTATATCTTCTATTGCATGGATGAAACGCACTCACCAATCCTATCCTTGTCAGCACCAGCATACTTGTATGTGCATATACATGAGTTAGTAATGATGCAAAAGACTGACGGACTCGTGCGCAAAACCGAGCACCTTGTGCTCTGCTATCGAGGCAGAGTACCTTTCACCTGAAGGTATAGGCCGTCCAGTGACGTACCTATCCATGAGTTGATTCTCATTAACAAGCCTTTTTGGGGAACGGAATCTTATGATGTCAAGGGGTGGTGTGACAGCAGGTGCAGCAAGATTCCGTCTTGATAGTCGGCAGTCCGCCTTGGTGCTATTTTACTAGCCTTAATCGGCCTTTAAATCAATCTTTGGTCAGTCTCTCGCGTACAATTTATGTCATGCAAATATCATAAAAGGAATATTAATTGTCAATATAAAATACATATATGTAGATTTACAGCAATTTTTTACTATACAGCACGTGGGGATCAAGGGCCCGACTGTACAGTCATCTTTTAGTATCCAATATCTTAGATATCGGACGGCTTTCCTAAAACGTAAGTAAAAAACGCACGAAAAACCAGTCTTATAGGACGTATTACGTCTGTTTTAGGATTATTAAAGACTCACTGCAATCTCATTTTCTCTATCTCTGTTACACTGTTTTAAATAACATTATAGTTAGAAGTTTAAGTTCTGTCGGGGGTCCTAAGACACACACCTAGTTTTTTTTTATAAATAAACAAAAGTGCGAAAAAATAAGCACCCTTTAACAATATGATTTACCTGCTTGGAGTTATAGTTTTTCTTGTAATAAACTAAAGTTTACAGAAGTAAGTGCGTTAGGTCATTGGCTACTGACTTGTTGAGACCATCATGTAAACTAATGAAAGTGCAGACACGAAAGCTCACTGGTTGTTTGAAATTAAATGCTGGAAATTTTCTTTCTTATATCAATAGAAAAAATGCAAACAAGTAAGCGCACTAGGTCATTCGGATTTAGCCGTTTGAAATTTGGGGTCAATTTGCAAATAAACTAAAGTGCAGACAAATATGTGCATCAGATCATCAATAATTGAACGCTTAGGATTTTTTTTATTATGTAAATAAACAAAAGTGCTAAGAAGTGAGCCCACTAGATCATTGAAAATTAGCTCATTAGAATTTCGTTTATTTTATAAATGAACAAAAGTGCGGACAAATAAGGGCACTCAATTATTGGGAATTGGCCGCTTACAATTTTTTTCTTACTTTATAAATACACGAAAGTATGGACAAGTAGGCACATTGGGTCATTAAAGATCGGCCGTTTGAGATTTCGTTAATTTTTTCAATAAACGAAAGAGCGTACAAGTAAGTGCTCCAAGTCTTAGGGTATTGGATGCTTAGGATATTGTTTATTATATAAATACACAAAAGTACAGATAAGTAAGTGCACTGGGTCATTCAAGAATAATCGCTCAGGATTCCGTTTATTTTATAAATAAATGAAATGTAGACAAGTAGGCTTACTGAGTTATTGGAAATTGACCCGTTGTTGTTACGTTTATTATATAAATAAATGAAAATGCGGCTGAGTGAGCGCACTGGGTCATTGGGGATAAGCTGCTTAAAATTTTGTCTGTTAGATAAATAAGCAAGACATGGGACGAGTAAATACACTAAGACATTGGAATTTCCCCGCTTAAAATTTTGTTTGTTCTATAAAGAAATGAAAGTGCGGACTATAAAGCACTCTAGATTATAAAAAAATGGCTGCTTATGTTTTTTTTTATTCTATAAATAAACGAAAGTAAGGACAAAAAGGCATCCTGGATTAATGTATATTGGCCACTTGGAGTTTTCTTTATTTTTTAAATGAACTTAAGTGCAGACAAGTAAGTACACTAAGTTTTTGGCTTTTGATCACTTAGGACTTAATTTGTTACATAAATAAACAAAACTGCAGACAAGTAAGCATACGAGGTCATTGGGAATGGGCCACTTGTGGTTTTGCTTATTTTATTAATGAACAAAAGTGCAGACAAGTAAGCATAATGGATCAATGTGGATTGGCCGATTGAGATTTGGTTTATTTTCTAAACGAACTTAAGTGCAGACAAGTAATTGCACTGCATCGTTGGCTATGGACGACTTCGTATTTTGTTTATTATATAAATGAACGAGAGTGTAAGCAAGTGAGTGCACTAGGTCATTAGCTATTGACCGCTTAGGATCTTGCTTAATATATGAATAAACGAATATCTGGACAAGGAAGCACACTAGGTCATTGGAGATTGACCGCTCAAAATTTTATTAATGTCATAAAGAAATGAAAGTGTGGACAAGTATGTGCACTGGGTCATTAGGTCTGTGCTGCTTAGAATAAAGTTTTTTATTCAAAAATACGAGACTGTGGTCGAGTAAGCGTACTAGGTCATTGGCTCTTGAGCACTTAGAATTTTATTTCTTACATAAAAAAAACGAAAGTGTGAACAAGCAAACGCCCTGTCTCATCAAGCATTCGGCGCTTGAGATTTAGTTGATTATTAAAATAAATAAAAGTGTAGATGAGTAGGCTGCTGGAATATTAAGGACTAGCCGCATAAGGTTTTATTCATTTTTCAAACAAACATCATTGCAGACAAGTAAGCAAACTGGGTCTTTGTCAATTGATTGCTTGTGGTTTAATTTATTGCATAAACAAATAAAACTGCAGACAAGTAAACGCACTGGGTCATTTGAGATAAATCGTGTAGGATTTTGTTTATTTTATAAACAAATAAAAGTGCAGGTAAGTCAGCCCAGTTATTGGAAATTGACCGGTCATTGTTACAATTGTTATATAAATAAACAAAAGTGTGGCTAAGGAATTGCACTAGATCATAAGGAATGGGCCACTTGTAGTTTTGTTTATCATAATAATAAAAAAAAGGGCAGACAAGTAATTACACTAGGTCATTGGCTATTGACGGGTTAGAATTTTGTTTATTTCATAATTAAACGGGAGTATAGGCAAGTAAGCTCACTAGGTCATTGGCTATTGACTCCTTAGGATTTGGCTTGTTATATTAATAATTGATTACGTAAACAAGCAAGCGCACTCAGTCATTGGGGATTGGCTGCTTGAGATTTCGTTAATTTTATAGATGAACGAAAGTGTGGACAAGTAAGTGCACTGGGTAATTTGGTCTTCGCCGCTTAGAATGTTGTTTAGTGTTTAAATAAGCAAAAGTGTAGACAAGTAAGCTTACTAGGTTATTGGCTCTTGACCGTGTTGGATTTTGTTTGTCATACAAATAAGCAAAAATACGGACAGTGAGGTGCACTTGATCATTGGGAATTGGACACTAGATGGTTCGTTAATTATTTGAATAAGAAACATCGCAGACAAGTAACCGTTCCGGGTGAATGTAAATCAGCTGTTTAGGATTTTAGTATTTCTCTAAATTTGGAATAGTGCAGACAAGTAAGTGCATTGGGTAATTGGATATTAAATTCTTGAGATAATGCTTACCATATTGATAATTAAAATCAGGGACAAGTAAGGGCACTAGTTTATTTGGAATTGGCCATTTCAATTTTATTTATTATATAAATTAACAAATGCAGACAAAAGTAAGCGCACTGTCTCATTAAATATAAGCCGCTTAATATATTTTTTTTTAATGTAAATAAACAGCAGTGCGAAAAAATGAGCGCACTTAAGTATCAAGAATGGGCTGCTTTTAATTTTTTTCAATTTATAAATCAAAGTCAGTGTGAACAAGTAAGCGCACTAAATCAATGTGAATTGGACGCTTTGGATTTTATTTTCTAAATAAACTTAAGTGCATACAAGTATTTGCTTTCTGTCATTGGCAATTGGCTGCTTTAAATTTTTGTAATTATATAAACAAACATTCTGTTTATTATACAAAAAATCAAAAGTGCGAAGAAGTGAGCACCCTGGGTCATAAGGGAGTGGTCGCTTGTTATTTCTTTCATTCTAAAACCAAACGAAAGTGGGGACAAGTAAGCACACTGGGTCATTGGGAATTGGCCGCTTAAGATTTCGATTATTATATAAATAAACAGAAGTGTGGACAAGCAAGCGCACTAAGTCATTAGACATTGGCCACTTGGGTTTTTGTTTGTTTAATAAATAAATAAAAGTGCAGACAAGTAAGTGCACTTGATCAATGTGGATGGGCCACTTAAGATTTTTTTTTTTTTTTCAATAAACTAAAGTGCAAACAAGTATGTGTATTAGGTCTTTGGAAATTGCCCCTTGAAATTTTGTTTATTCAATGGATAAACAAAAGAGCTGACATTTAAGATCACTGGTTTATTGGAAAATGGACGCTTTAAATGATGTTTATGATACGACGCCTCATAGGAAGACCAGCACCGTTCAGATTTTTCCATTTAAAAAAAGATTAAGAAATCTGAACTATGCTAGTCTTCCCACGAGGTATCGAAAATTAGTACACTTAAGTGCGAAGGAGTAAGAGTACTAAATCTTTAAAAATTGGCCACTCGGGATTACGTTTGTTATGTACATAACCGAAAATGCGGGAAAGTGAGCAAACTGGGTCATTGAAGATTAGCCGTTTAAGATTTCATTTATTATGTAAGTAAACAAAAATGCAAGCAAGTAGGTGCATGGGATCTTTGAAAATTGGATGCATGGGATCTTGCTTATTACATGAAATAATAAAAGTGCGGAAAAGTTTTCTAAAGAGAGGCCGCTTGAGATTTTGTTTATTATGTAAACAAAGAAAAGGGTTTGACGAGAAACCATTCTGGGTCATTAAAAATTGGCCACTTGAGATTTTTTTCATTTTAATAATAGATGAAAAAGTGGATAACTAAGCACACTGGTTAAATGTGAATTGGTAGCTTAAAATTTTATTCATATTTTAAATAAACTAAAGTATGTACAAATTTGTTTATAAGGACATTTAGATTGAACCTCTTAAAAATTTGGTTATTATATAAATAAACGGAAGTGTGGAAAAAAAAGTGTACTGAGTTATCGGGAGCTGGCCTCCTTACAATTTGCTTATTTAATAAACATACAGTTAAGCAAACAAGTAAGCACACTAGGTCAACGTAGATTGGTCGCTTAGGACTTTGCTCATTTTCTTAATGCACTAAAGTGCAGATAAGTAATCGCACTTGAGTATTGGCGGTTGGCTATTTGAGATTTCTTTATTTTATAAGCTAACAAAAGCGCGTAAAAGTTAGCACTCTTAAGAGTTGAAAATTGGCCATTTTTAAATTTTTTTATTTTATGAATTAACAAAACCGTAGATGGATAAGTGCACTAGATTATTAAGGAAATGGGCGCTCAAGATTTAATTCATTTCGTATATAAATAAAAGTGCGAACAAGTTAAAGCACTGGGTCATGAGGGACTGCCCGCTTACGCTTTTTTTTGTTATATATACAAATGAAAGTATGGACAAAAAAGCACACTGGCTTATTGGGTATTTGCCGCTCAGAATTATGTTCATTATATAAGTTAACAAAAGTGCAGATAAGTAAGCGCACTGAATCATTGGAGTTTAGCTGCATAGATCTTTGTATATTTTTTTTAATAATTCAAAGCGCAGACAAGTAAGGGCACTAGGTGATCGTCAATGAACCACTTGTTGTTTCGTTTATCATATTAGTAAAAGAAAGTGCAGCTTAGTAAGCTTACTAGGTCTGAGAAATTAAGACGCTTGTGGTTCTGTTAGTTTTAAAAAAAATAAGAGCAATCTGAGACAATAGAAATTGGCCGCTTATGATTCTGTTTATTGCATAAATAACTAAAAATGTGCACAAGTATGCGTACTGGTTTATTTTAACGTAGAGGCATAGGATTTTGCTTATTTCATAAATAAAGAAAAGTGTGGACAAGCAATCGAACTGGGTTATTCAGGATTTAAAGCTTAATATTTCGTTTATTATATAAATAAACAGAAGTGCAAAAAAGTAAGCGCACTGGATTATACGGAATTGGCCTCTTGGAATTTTGTTTATTATAAAAACAAACAAAAGTGCAGATTAGAAAGTGCACTGATTCATTAAGTTTGGTAACTTGATAATTTGTTTGTAATATACATCAATAAAAGTGCAGACAAGTAGGTTCACTGGGACATTAGGTATCGGCCTCTCAGGATTTAGTATATTATATACATAAATGAAATCGTGGACAAGTAATCACACTGGGTCATTCTGTTAATAGCGCTTGGAATTTTTGTTTATTTTATATATAAAAAAATTTGCGTTCAAGTAAGCACACTGTGTCATTGGAGTTTGACCGCTCGGCTTTTTTTTTGTTATATGGATAAACAAAATCTTAGACAAGTGAGCAAAATTGTTCAATTAGATTTGGCCGTTTTAGATTTTGTTAATAAATAAACGAAAGCGTGGATAAGTAAGCGCAGTAGTTCATTGGGTATGGACTGCTTAAAGTTACGTTTTTCATACAAATATACAAAAGTAGGGCTAAGTAAGCAATCTGGATCACTAAAAGTTAGCCACTTAACGTTTTTTTATACTATTAAAAACTATAACTGCGCACACATAAGCGTATTAGGTAATTGGAATTTTGTTTACTTCGTAAATAAAGAAACGTGCAGACCTTTAAATGCGCTGGGTCACTGAAAATTTATTGCTTAAGATTTTGTATTTTACATAATTAAACAAGAGTGCAAACAAGTAAGCATTATGGGTCATCAAGGATTTTCCGTTTGTGATTTTATTAATCAAATACTGAAACGAAGGAGCAAACAAATAAACGCACTTACGAACTGGGAATTGGCCGCTTGGGATTTTGTTTATTATAAAAGAAACAAAAGAACAGACAAGTAAGCACTATAGTTTATTAGGAATTGGCCGTTTGATCGTTTAATAATTTGTGGATCATATAAATAAACAAACGTGTAGACAAGTATGTTAACTAGGTTATTAGCGATTGGATGCTTGACATTTCGTAAATTATAAAAATAACCGAAAAAGCGGACAAGTAAGTGCATTAAATCATTGTAGATACGAACTTATTATATATTGTTTATTATATAATTCAACAAAAGTGCGGACAAATAAGCGCATTGTTTTATTGAATTCCGGCCACTTGATAATTTCTATATTATATAAATTAACGCACTGGTTAATTGGAGATTGGCTCCTTGAAAATGCGTTTACTATATTAATAAAAGCAAGAGCAGACAAGTTTGTGCACTTTGTTATTGACAATTGGACGCTTAAAATTTTTTTACTTATATAAATAATTAAAAGTGTTGACAAGGAAGATATCTGGGTCATTGGTAATGGCAGCTAGAAAATCTGTTTTTTACATAAATAAACGAAAGTGCAGACAAGTAAGCTAACTGTATCATTAAAGATTGGCTGCTTAAATTTTTGTTTATTGTATGACTAAACTAAACAAAAGTCCACACAAGAAATCGCACTCAGTTGTTGGGAATTTGCCGATTGAGATTTTATTTATTATAAAAACAAACAAAAGTGCAGATTAGTAAGTGCACTGGTTCTATAAGATTGGCCACTTTATAATTTGTTTATTATATATATAAATAGAAGTGTGAACAAGTACGTGCACTAGGTCATCAGGTGTTGGCTACTCAGAATTTTGTATATTATATACATAAATCAAATTGCATACAAGTAAAAAGACTGGGTCATTATGGAAAGAGCGTTTAAAATTTTGTTTCTTTTATATACCAATAATATTCCGTGCAAGTAAGCTAACTGCGTCATTGGAGATTAACCGCTGAGCATTTTGCTTGTAACATAGATAAATGGATTTAGAGACAAGTAAGTGAACTGGTTTAGTTGGATTTGGCCTCTTGAAAATTTGTTTATAAATAAACAAGAGCACAGACAAGTAAGTGCACTAGTTTATTAAAGATTTGTTGGTTGATCATTTGTTAATTGTATAAATACACAAAATGTGGACAAGTTCATGCGCTAGGTCATTGACGATTGGACGCTTTAGATTTATTTTGTTATATGATTAAACAAAAGTGAGGACAAGTAAGTGCACTGGATTAATGTGGATTGGCTACTTGGGATCTTGTTTATTTAATAAAAAAACCAAAGTGCAGACAAGTATGTTCATTGGGTTATTTGCAATGGAATATTTAGTATTTTTTTCATTATCTTAACAAACAAAGGTGTAGATAAGTAAGTGCACGAGACAGCTTAGAATTCTGTCTGTTATTTAAAAAAACAAAACTGTGGACAAAAAAGCCTACTGGGTCATTGGGTATTAGCCACTTAGGATTTTATTAATTATATAAATAAACAACAGTTCGAAGAAGTGAGTGCACTGGGTCATTAATAGTTAGCTGCATAGGGTTTTGTTAATTTTTAAAAATAAATAAGAGTGCAGACAAGAAAACGCACTCGTTTATTAGAAATTAGCTGCTTTGAATTTAATTCGTTTGATAGATAAACAAGAGTACAGACAAACAAGCTTACTAGGTTATTAAAGATTGGTTGCTAGTGGTATTGTTAATTCTATTATTAAGTGACCGTAAAGACGAATAAGCACACTGGATCATTAGAGATTGTCTGCTTAGGATTTCATTCATTATATAATTTAACAAAAGTGCGAATTGGAGTATCCACAAGTAAAGCAGTAAATACATCAAAAAATGTGAAATGTGAGAGAAATGCTGACAAACTCCAACTTTCAAAATTCTAATTGGTAAGTATTCCTTAGACCCCCTTAAACATTTATCGCCACTTACCTTCACCTACGAAGAAAAAATAAGTCAATGGAGGTGATTTAGAATAACCCCAAGCACTCCCAGAAGTAGCTCTTGTATTCAAATTCAATAAACAAACAATTTGCCACAAAAATCTACTCTAGTAGGTTTCTTAGGACGCTAATGATGAATCTGACGTCCAAATAAGGAAAAACTAATAATTTAACCACCTTCCACATACCAAAGCAACCCAGAAAGTTGCTGTTGTTGTAAGATCTTATAAATTAATGTTTTACCACGAAAATCTGCTCTAGTAGGTTTCTGGGGTCGCCGATCATGAATCTTACGTTTACATGAAAAAATTGATGATTTAACCCCCCCCTTACACTCTCTAACCAACTCAGAAAGTTGCTGTTGTCGTAAAATTTCATGAATCGATGTTTTGCCACGAAAATTTACTCTAGTAGATTTTTTGGATCACTGATCATGAACACGACGTCCAAAGAAAGAAAAACTGATAATTTAACCCCTCCACCCCCAAAGTACTCCCAAAAGTGAGTCTTGTACTAAAATTGAATAAAAAGATATTTTGCAACAAAAAACTGCTCCAGTAGGTTTTTTTGGGTCACTGATCATGAATCCGAGGTTTGAATAAGGAAAAAAATTAGATAATTTAATTTAACCCCTCGTTGCCCAAAGCAGTCCCGAATGTAGCTCTTGTGTTAAAATTGAGTAAATACATATCTTGCCACGAAAATCTGCTCTAGAAGATTTTTTGGGTCGCTTATCACAAATCCAATGTCTAAACGAAGAAAAAAAAAATTTAACCCCCCCTCCCCTCAAAAGCACCCATGAAAAATGCTGTTGTTATAAAATTTTATAAACCAATATTTTGCCTTCAAATCGCGCATTAAAAAGTAAGAAAAATAAGGACCTTTATACAACGTTTAATGAGATAGAAGTCGGGGTATTTAAAAAAACAGTATCTGGTAATTATTGCATTTTATTTGTACAACATGATGACATTTATTTTTATTACTCATAATCTGAATTATGTCCAAGAATCGATACACTGGACATATGTTTCTAATTTTGTTTTTTTTCTGTGTCACTATTATTTTCTTTTTCATCTACTACATCAATCAAATCCATCAACTTTTATGAATCATTGAATTTTTACAATTGACATTGTTAAACATCAACTTATTAAGCTAAACAAAAGTGTTATAACCAAATTTGTTAAGAGTATGGTCTTAACTGTTTTCTTTAAGTGTTATTTGTAGATCTGTTACGATTCAGCTCATGAGCTTTATTTGTTCTTTTTGAATAAAATAATAATCTTTGTTTAAGTAATATTGGTAATTTTAGTTAATGTATTTGTTTATTAAAGCAATTAAATAATAAATTCTTTTATTAAATACAATTCAATTGGGTCACTTTCACAAGGTTTGGCGTTAAGTTTATTACTGATAAATAACTTATATCTATCACTCATAATCCTTACTGCTGCAGAGTTCCCTAATGCTTCGTGCGGTAACCTTCAGTAATTCCTTAAAATACACAAATGAGTTTGTAGATAGTGGAATGTTGCGATTTCTGGTTTCTCTGCTATCACCGGAACCACTTTCAGCAGGCCTCCTTTGGTGTACCTCGCTTCTTAGCGCAGTCCGATACTATTGATGTTCTCGATACGCACTTGAGTTACCTTAGTCAACACATTATGCCTTACGTGTATAAGGTACTTATAAGAGTCAAGTGAGAGTCAAGAGTTCACTAAAACTTTAGAGGAGAGGTAACATACGTTAAGAAAGCGATTTTTCCTCTTAATGGTGAGTTATTATAGTGTCAGAGCGAGTAAAAGAGGCCATTGGTTGAATTAGGTCAACAAATGAGTGATGTTCTCATGGACTGCGTTAACAGTTGCACAATGATGTTACATGTTATGATTTTACATATTAGGAAAGAACAATACAACGGTGCTAATTGCATTTTTCTGACAAGTGCGATTGAGTTTTTGGGTCAGTGATGATGAAAGCTCGCGTTAGCAATACAAGAATGCTAATTACCAGTTTAATTGTGACAGTAAGTTTACAAATTTTGAAATTAATTCTTCTGAGCATTTTACTATCAATTTGGATTATAATAAAGTAATGTGTGAGTTTCAAATTTTTAATTAGTATACATTATTAGAATTGAACAGTTAATGAGCAAGTAACTATTTATTTATACATACATACATTTTTACAATGAGGCTGTCCGTATTTTATGTCAGCATATTATGAAGCATTGACCTCAAAGCTAATACACACGTGCACACGTAAGCGACGTACAAGCTCCTCTTGTTATATAAGCCTTGTTTATATTGACAATACGTCCCATCTGAATTTGACGGACAGATAGCTTTATAATTTATATTAACTAGGGATGTAACACCCCCATCCTAAGATGTTAACTGCTTGCGCCAACTACAGATCGATCGAAAATTTACACAAGCTGATGAGACGAGTTATTTTGATAGATGTTAATTCATCTTTTGCTTTTATTTTATTTCATTAAATTTTTTTTTTTTTTTTTTAAAAAACGATTAATCAATCATTTTAAACTATTGCTTTTATCTTAAAGCACTGCAGGTATCAAGTTGTTGACTAAACATGCGTGTGTTAGGTATTAATAATGCATTGTGTCTTACCCATATATTCTTGTTTTGTTAGTTTAATAACTGAAGAATTATATTCACGGTGTAGGTATGATGCTTTTAATTAATATGCAGTAAATATAGTAGTAATAACGTTTAATAATACTGTTGGATATTGGTTTAGCATTACTGAACACAAGGTTAAAGAAGAGAAAAGAAGCAATGAGATTGAATTTTTAATGCTGATTTCCTTCCAGACTTTCTTGGCTTGAGATCAAACATTAAAAACTTTTCTGGAAATTAAATATAATATTTAGTACGTACAATTTCTAAATTCGCGAGTAAAATATTTTTTATGTATATACATATATTTCTTCTTTTTTCATAGGTAGCAACGTTTTACTTTGTCAATGTATTTGTTAATTATTCTACTATTTCCTGAGTCTACTTTAACGTTATTATTACTACATTATTTTTTAATTTCAAAAATTCCGTTATAAAATCCATCTAATTTTCTTTTTTGGAGTTCTTTGAGCACATAAACAGTCATTTGAACTACCAAGTTGTGTGGCTTTGACTTATTGTCATAACATTATTTTGTATTTTGTTTTGATATTTTAAGTCTGTCTCGAGCTATTTCTTGTATTGTACGTAAACAGTGAGCAAGTTCACTAGAATATGAGCTGTATGCTTCTAAATTGAATTCGTCTGTAAGTGGATGTGGGAAACGTGCCTATCTACTAAAGATGAGTTCAAAAGGTGTAAAGCTTGTTGCTTAATAAACTAAAGTATTATAATCATGCACTGCAAAAGGAACCATTTCATTCCAATCATTTTTATTTTTAGCGTTAGTTCTCAAAAAATCTTTTAATATAGCGTGGCTTTCCTATAATAAACCATTTGATTGTGGGTGATATGCACTAGTAAGATCTGAACGGAATCCATAAATTTTTGATACTTCTGTCAATACTTAATCAATAAAACTTTTTGATCTGTCTCCGATAATAATTCTAGGAATGTCGGAACTTGAAATAAAATAAATAAATAACATATCGGCAATAGTTATTGCTCGTATATTAGGAAAAAAAACTGCAATAAAAAATTTTGTACGTAAACGTTGCATTGTTAAAATGTGCTTATTTTCAGATGTACTTCATGGGAAAGGGCCTACTGTATCTATTGCGACCTTGTAAAATACTTCTGATGGTATGTCTGTAAGTACCATAGGCTCTCTAGCTTTTGTGTGGACTAATTTTGGTTTCTGGAAAATTTGACATTTTTGTATGTATTCAGCAATGTCGTTACGCATTCCTTTCCAAAAATATTTTTCTCTCACTTGTCTATAAGTTTTTACAACTTCTCTATGACCTTCTAATAAGCAAGTATCGCGTTCAACTAGTTTCTCCTTTCTATTTTTTAGGGTTGGATAAGACCATGCTCCAAAATAAATTTTTACTGTAAGGAGAAGGTGACGTAACTCTTCGTATAAATATGATGGCATTTTTTCTCTGAGGAGATTATCGGTAAGTTCACCTTTCCTAGAAATACGAGCGGTGCTAACTTCCCTTACTGATATTTCATCTGCAAGTTTTTTAAAGCAGGTTCGTAAAATGCTAGGATTTATTTCATCAGTAAAGTGTTTGTTCACGACTAGTGAAAATATGTGGTGATTTTAATTGTTCGTAGTAATAACGTTTCCTCATTTTGGTTGAACGACTAATAATTTTTCTTTTGATATAGCTTCTATATCTACTAGTTGTTTATTGTTTATTGATTTGAAATCTACAGTTTCAGAAATAAAATTAATGTAGTTATCCTTTGTGTTAGTTAAATTTTCACGAGTTCTTGAAAGTGTTTATTTATTTTTTTTATAAGTTATATTATGTTAGTGGCATCTCGACCAATTTTTTATTGACAAAAAGGTCATTGAGACGTTGCACTGAACTAATGAATTAAATAATTAAATGAAATCAGCAGTGAAAGCCAATTGTTTTAGTGTTACTAAATATTTATTTACTCAATGGCTATTTACAATATTTACAGAGCAATTTTAATATAATTTAGATTTAATGAACAATAGATAAACGTGAAGAATAAAAACAAATAAGTTCTGTCTTATGTAACACGAGCGAGAACGAACAAAAATAAGAGTTGATACAAACTACCTGTGACCATATAGAAGCCAACCAAGACAATTAGAATTTTTCAAAGAACTTTATTAGAAAAACAACATCGAAAAACGAGCAATTAGTTGACTTATACAACAATCTCCATTCACTCAAGCGATGTTAACAGGTCGAAGTCTCAAAGGTGAGAGAGCCAGCAACGCTTCGTAAGTACCGTCGAAGCCGCGATCTAGCTGCCACTAAGGGGGGAGAATTTCGTTCCAATGACAATACTAACAACAAAACTACATTTACTTATTCCCTCAATCGTACAATAGCAGCCCAGATGTTGCGCTATTTAAATTTCAACAGCGCAAAGACAAATCTCAACATACTTCCCACCTTGCTGTCTCTCTGTCAGCAAATTACAATGCTTTATAACAAAAATTTTAACTCGAACTTGCTTCACATTAAGAGCCTTTACATTAAAATTTTTATTAAAATTCACATTGAATTAAGTTGAAATCCCTCTTTTTTTTTTTTTTTAACACTCCAAATTGATTCACGAAATTTTTAAGCAAAATTTATAAAAAACAAAAACAAACTCATCAAACAACAAAAACAAAAAAAAAAAAAAAAACAGGTAGTAGCTCTGAGCCACAATTACAATAGAAACGAACAATATAAAAACAACGCATTCTTATTTTTAACTTAACTAAAATTTTAAATCAAAATCGAATTATATAATGTAATGCTAAATAGGTCCATATACAACATAACAATAAATCTAACACTCACAGTCCATGAATCACTACATTTTTTTGATTTTACAGTCCATAATGCCTATTCCATCAATCCACTTCACCATCACTATTTTTGTCCCGATTTAATTTTCCTTAAACATTTTTCAGCCTGCGACTTGGTAGGTAATCGAATAAGCTTGACCACGGGGTGCACGAAAACGGATTTTAATGTCTTTAAGGTAACCACTCGTCATAAACCATCTTTTCCTGGATGAACCTGCAGTATTCGTGCCAACGGCCACTGAGCTGGTAGAGCAAGCTCGTCCTTAACCAACACAACGACGTGCCAAGGGTGACGATCTTGGAAGCACAGCAACTTCAGCCTCTTTCTGCTCCACCAATAACGATTTCGCACGATCACCGACGTCGAGCATTGGCCATTCTGAACTTGATAGAACCAACCAAGCAGGTCCCCTCCACCAGAGATCATGCGTTGAGAGCTGAGCCGGCGTGACTCCTCGAGTAGCGCAGTCTGCAGGATTCTGAGCAGAACGGACGTGATGCCATTGTGCCTGGGAAAGCGATGATACTATTTCGCTTACACGGTTGGCAACAAATGTCTGCCAGCAAGACGGGTGCGAGGCCAGTCAATCCAAAACCACCCTTGAATCCGTCCATAAGTAAACTTCGTCCGGCGGCCTTCTTAACCTCGCCAGGATACCTCTAATTAAGCAAGCCAGCAGCCAAGCACCACATAATTCAAGCCTAGGAAGTGATTGCACCTTGACTGGTGCAATCTTTGTCTTTGCTATTAATAAAGTAGACGAGCATCCGGGTAGTACAGCATATATTGCTGCCGCATATGCGCGCTTGGAAGCGTCCGCAAAGCCATGCTAAGTCCATCCATCTGTTTCGGCCCCTTTAATCCACCTCTGTATTTTGATCTTTGTAAGATCTCCGAACAACGATCAAAAACCAGACCATTTCTTACACAGCTCTCCAGGCATGCGCTCGTCCCAATCGACCCCTAAAAGCCAAACATCCTGTTACACAATTTTCGCTGTAATAAATACAGGGGCCAGCCATCCCATAGGATCAAATAATCGTAAAATATCTGAAAGAATTCCTCTTTTGGTCAGCTCCGATCCAGCTGATGCCCATTCAATTCTAAAACCAAAGACGTCGTCCCTTGGCTGCCACAAAAGTCCCAGCGCAGATACACTCTCCTCAACTTTGGACGCAATTTCAGTGTCAGCGAGTCCAAGCCTCCCAACAGCGCAGCATCGTTGGCCACGCACTTACTCAACAACATGCCAGCCGATTTTAAAACCGCGATGAGCTGATCCCTGCAGCGTAGAGCAGACCCCATGTCGTCAGTTCCGCCGAATGCATCGTTGACATACATCTGATGACGCAGGATCATTGACACTTCTGGATATGCACCACCTTCGTCATGAGCCAGCTGCTGGAGAACTCTGGGAGCAAAATACGGCGCCGAAGCGGTGCTATACGTCACGGTTGTTGCCCTGTAGTCTTGAATAGGTTGAGAGCGATCCAGCCTCTAAACTATTCGCTGCCAATTGATATTATCATGATGCACTAAAATTTGACGATACATTTTTGTTATATCAGTCACAAAAACACATTTTAAAAATCTCCAGTTACTTATGACGACTATTATATCCAATTGGAGCTTCGGTCCTGACAAGAAAAAGACATTTAAAGACTGACTCGACGATGCCCACTGTGAGGCGTTAAAAACTACACGAATTTTATCCAGGTTCCCTTGGCAAAAAACGGCATGGTGTGGCATGTAGTACGACAATTTATTACTATCATGCTTTGGAACTGGCTCCATGGAGCCATGCCCATATGCGTATGCCCTAAACTAATGTATTCACCAATGAATTCGCGATATGCTTTCGCGAGACAAGCATTTTTGTCACGTCTGACCTCGGATCGCGCCAAGCACGCAATTGCAATATCACGAGAGTTCAACGAAATTGGTTTTTTCGAAAAAAGGAATCGAGCAATATATCGACCCCCTATGTTTCGAGTGTGAGTAGACACAAACAATTCCTCACAGTAAAGATTTTCAGGAGACAACGGCTTAGGCGCGTCAATCTCTGCGATCTCCCAAAACTTGGATAACAAACTCAACAGGCTGTGCTCTACCGAAACGTTTAGCAAACGCACAGTTTCTTTGATAACAGAGAGCGGCCCCGATGATTCACCGGTCAAAATCCAACCGAATATAGTGTTTTGTGCTAGTGGTGTACCTCGACGTCCCTTTACCAATCCATTCAACATTATGGACGCATGTATGTCTGCCCCAATTATACAATCTATCCTTTATTGTTTATAAAAATACGGATCCACCAACACGAGCCCTTTTATATGCGGCCACTCAGCTCGCACAGTACATCTACCAGGACTGTATCGAGTAAGCGACCTCATAACAAGCATTTGAACATCAAAAGAGGCTCTACTTGTGACTGGACGAATCGCTACCGTCGATTCACCTATTGGTTTCGTTTCGCTTTCCCAAAAACCAACGACTGAGCACGACGACGGCAGTCCTCTAATATCAAGATCCACGATAACTGACTCTATAACAAAGCTTCTCCGAGCCCCGGGATCGATTAGAGCTTGAACTTCAATTGTGCTTCCGTACTCCACGACAAGAATGACTCGAGCCATTGCCAACAATATAAAAGCACTTACAGGAGCGACGTTAACCAAAATCGAGTTCGACATCCCGCTAGATCTGAAATCACGACCACCACCACCTGGCTTATGTGCACCAAAAGACCCAATATCATCTGATTTTGTAGGCTCTGAATGTAGCAGTGTATTATGCTTCACTGCACAACACAAGCATTTTTTCTCAGAAGGACAGTGTTTTAAAAAATGTGAGTCATAAAGACAATTCAAACATAATCTTGACCTTTTGCAGACATTAAATTTTTCCAGCTGAGACAGTCTCTCAAATTAAGGACACTTATGCAACAGATGACTCTCTTTACAAAGAACACACGATACTACCGATCATTTTTTTGTTTTCGATTCACTTTGAGACTTCCTGACCTTTTCAGTAGATACATTTGCCAATATTAGTTTATTTTGTCCTTATGAAAGTTGTACACTTTTTTCGCCCCTGCGAGCCGGATCACAATCAATCGATACGTAAGCCTGTTCTAAAGACTGAGTGCGCTTCTTGATAAAGGCAACGAGTTCCGCGTAGGTAGGGCTCGCAGCCCTGCTCTCACGTGATATCGCCCAACCTTCTTGACTCAATGAATCCAACTTCCGAATTACGCAATGTATAATCCAATTGTCGTAATGATTAACTGGACATTCGAGATCTTTTAATGCAAGAACTGATTCTTCAGTTTTATCTAAAATTTGAATCGAATCAGGCAAATTTCCGGGTTCAACAACAGGTAAATTTATTCAATTTTCAAGATCATTAAATAAACGTTTTTGAGTATTGTCAAATCTACGTACTAATTTTTCCCATGCAATGTCAAAATTTGAATCCGTTAAATCAATACCTTTTAATCTTTGCTGCGCTGAGCCCTGGACTGATAACAAGTGTTGCAATTTGACAGCCTTAGGCAGTTCGCGTTTTATTACGAGCGAGGTAAACAGCTGCTTAAACGATTCCCACTCCTCGTGTTTACCAGAAAACGTTGGTAGCGAAAAAGGAGGAAAATTTACTTTTTCGGTATTACTCGATCTATGATCAACACAAGGTAAACTTTCTAAATCAACTATATAATCATTGAACTCACCCAACGCGTCAGTATATGCTTCAAACACTTGTTCAGCTATCTACTTTTCATAATACTCATAAGAAAGCAAGATTTTTTCATGCTTGTATAATTGCGTGCTTCTTTTTGAAATCAGCAAGATCCATATCTAACTGTGTGATGCATGCACGAGTTTGCCTCAACGTCATATTGGCTCTCCCTTTTTTTTTAAAATTTGCGAAGGCATTTTTTATCTTTTTTTCAAGCGTGACCTGGTCAGTGTACCACTTTTCCGCATTCTATTCAACATTATTTTAACAGTCACAGAAAAATCAAGACAAAACTGTCAAATACCAATATCACCTTGCAAATTTCGACAATGCAACGAGAAAGACAAGCTGATACCTTTAGACTGTGTACACCTGGTTTGTAGTAGCCGTCGTAAGCCCCCTCTCACCTCCCACTCAGCCTTTTAGCTTTTGATGAACGCAAGCTGTGCATTACAGTGAGAAGACGAAGTAAAGGCTATCAACACATGACTACACACCCATCTCCGCTCGGTAGGAAAGTGGCAGAAGAAAAGCCCGAAACCGTCGTCCAAGCATCGAGAGTGGAGCCGCTTTGTCAAGGCTACGCGACAGTGGCTCGCGATGTAAGCACTTACTTCTCGATGCTTTTAGCTACCTCTCCCTTCCTGGAGCAACACTTGATACTAAAAGCAAATCGTAAGAAAACAAGGCAGAAACGTGAATTTATGAGAAATAACATGTAACAAAAATTCATAATATGCAATGTGTGCAACCAAATCACGCTCTGCTACCAAAATGTCAGTGGCATCTCGACCAATTTTTTATCGACAAAAAGGTCATTGAGACGTTGCACTTAACTAATGAATTAAACAATTAAATGAAATCAGTAGTGAGAGCCAATTGTTTTAGTGTTAATAAATATTTATTTAATCAACGGCTATTCACAATATTTACAGAGCAATTTGTATATAATTTAGATTTAATAAACAATAGATAAACGTGAAGAATAAAAACGAATAAGTTCTCTCTTATGTAAAACGAGCGAAAACGAACAAAAATAAGAGTCGATACAAAATACCTGTGACCATATAGAAGCCAACCAAGACGATTAGAATTTTCCAAAGGACTTTATTAGAAAAACAACATCGAAAAACGAGCAATTAATTGACTTATACAACGATTTTAATTTACTCAAGCAATGTTAACAGGTCGAAGTCTCAAAGGCGTGAGAGCCAGCAACGCTTCGTAAGTGCCGTCGAAGCCATGATCTAGCCGCCGCTAAGGGGGGGGAATTTCGTTCCAATGACAATACTAACAACAAAACTACATTTACTTATTACCTTAATCGTACAATAGCAGCCTGGATGTCGCGCAATTTATATTTTAACAAGGCAAACACCAATCTAAACAAGAGAGATTTTCAACGGGGCTTAAATTTTATGTTACATTTGTTACAAGTTCTAACTTAGATGTATGGGTTCTAACTCTGCTGTATGGCTTGTTTGTAGTGAAATATTTTGATTGAAAGTTTTCTTGGTATCGGAATCAATTTCATTTTCTATGATTTCCGATCGAGAAGGGTTTTCGTCTGTTTCTTCATTACTATTTTATTATATAGGCGATAAACTTCTTCTGTTTAGTTCATTATTAGAGTTTTTTATTCAGTTTTGGTAGGACTATTTCTGTGTGATTTGATTGGACATTTCGCTCTTATGGGATTTTCGTTTGCAATAAATTCATTCATTGTTTCATCATTCCATTTATTCACTATAGTAGGAGAAACTAAGTTTTAAGGTTATGATGGGAGTCAATTTATTTGTTCATGTTTTAAGTAACTGCCGTTATGACGTTTAGTAGGGGATGTAGGTAGAGATTGTATTTTTTCAAAAATGCTGTCCCTTGGTGTTTCATTTTTTTCATCGTAACTATCCCACCATGATCAGTGTTAATTTAATTTCCTAATAAATCTTTCTCTATCACAATCCTTAGTACTGTAACTTCTATTTCTTTAATTAAATTACTGCTCTTTATTTTTATTCGTATTGTTTACTTGGTCGTGTATGGAGCGTCAAAAAGAAGATTGAAATTCTTGTTTTATTGTCGTTAAATTTAAAGTCTCTTTATCAGAAGATGTAGTCTTCATCTTGTTGAAATCTTACAGATTTTTAATTTATGTCATTAGCTTGGAATGTACTACGTTTAATTTAAATATTAGTTTTTCTTGGTAAAAAAACCAACGTTTTTTTCAATTATTTCTTCGATTTTACTGATTTCCGAATCTTCGTCACTTGAGTTTTCCATTATATTCTGAGGGGTCTCTTCTGAGATTGCATTTATTATGCTTGGCATAAATGGTTATTCTTGTAAGGGTATTGGCGCGTTGAATTGTGGGTCACTAAAATGTGAAGTAGAAGTGGTGTCTGGTTCAGATGACGAGTCTTGTATTTAAGCTCTTCAAGTTTCTTTTCTTCGTCTCGCTTTCAATCTTTCCACTATTGTAGGTGCATTTAATTCATCCTGTTTGCCCTCCATGCTCCGAGGTTATTTTAATAGTTTAAGTGCTGATTAAATGCTTTCAATGGTATCGGAGTGAGATTGATTGATTTTTGACATACTTTGGCAAGCTATCGAGGTTTTAGTTGGTTTAGATTTTATAGGTAGCAATCGAGCTTTAAATGATGTTTCTTCATCCGAAGAGTTATCTTAATCACTTTCATCTTCATTTTATTTAATTGTATTTTTAGATAAGGCGTCCACGTTAGTATTGAGTCTACCAGGTTTGTTCTTATAAGTATAGCTATGACCTCGACGTCTTGCTCTCCATCTAGTTAGCCTACTTATAGGATCTTTGATAGACTTAATCCAGGACAGTGGTTCATGATCTTCGTAAACCTTAATTTCCTGCCATATAAGTACTGTTAAAAATATTAAACTGCTACAACTACTGCTACGCATTTTTTTTCCGTTTTAGAATTATCTTTCAGCTTTATTTAGAGTTTTTGACGTATACACAATCGGGCGATCTTTTTCTGCCTCTCCTTGGATTAATACTGCCCCAGTAGCTGTATTGAATGCGTCTGTTGTTAATATAAATGGCTTATCTAAATCGACGCAAGCTAACACAAGTGCTTTGCATAATATTCTTCTCAACTCTCCAAAGCTTTTTTGCTGAGTATCTGTCCACTCAAATTTCTTCCCTTTCCCTAACAAGGACGTTAAAGGCTCTGTTATTTACGCACAATTCCTGACAAAACAATGGTAGTAGTTGGCTAATCCTAAGAATTGTTAATTATTTGTTTGTTTCTTGGTTTCAGAAATTTTTTAACAGCTTTTATTTTCTTTGAATCTGGTTTGACTCCATAGTTTCCTATTTTATGTCCTAAATAAGTTACTGCAGGCATAAATAATTCACATTTGTCAAGTTGTAATTTCAGTTTTAATTTTGAAAGTTTTTTTAATAAATAAGTAATTTTTGTTAAACGATCATTTAAAGTATGTGAACACACAATTTTGTCATCAAGAAATATGAATAGCTCATTGCCTTGCAGTCCTGATAAAATAGCGTCCATTAGTCGTTAAAATGTTTCAGGTACATTGCATAGTCCAAATGGTATTTCATCATATTCATAATGATCATTAGGTGCGCTAAAAGCAGTTCTATGTTTATCTGCAGGATTAACTTTTATTTAATAGAATTCACTGGCTCGATCAAAAACGAAGATATTATTCGGGCCTACAATTTGCTCTAATATTTCAGTAACGTTTAGTAGTGGATAAGTATCAGGGTTAGTTTTTTGGCTTAGTTTACGGTAATCTATTACTAATCTGAATATTTTTGTTCCATCAGGTTCTCATTTCTTGGGTACTATCCAGAGGGGACTACTGTAAGGGCTGTTTGATTTTATGATTGTACCGTCTGCTAATAATTTTTCTATTTGAGTTTTAATGTCCTAATGTAACAATGAGGAGTAGCGGTATTGTTTGACTTATACCAGACTGTTGTACATATTTTATGTGTCATAATAGAAGTACGGGGAGCTGGCTAACCTGGAGTATAAAATAAGTGAGCGTATTCTTTAACAATTTTTCTTATTTCTGATAAACTAGCTTTTAAGTGATAAGGTCTTTTTAGCTTATCTATTAAAAATTCAATGCGATGTGTTACATTGTTTCAATCGTTTTATTCGGAGTCAATGCCAAAAAAGTCTTTGGATTCTATGACATTAAAAAGCTTAAGTTTCAGGTATTTCTATTTTTGTCAGCTTATCTCTTGTGCTTTAAGCTATTGTATAACAGCGACCTTCTTTGCAATCGACTGCCACCTCGCCAATATACTTTTCGGGTATGGTAGTAATTCTACGAAGATATGCATGGTCACTGATCTTGTTTCTAGTTGATAATTTGATAGCTACTCTTGTTCTAGCTGGAAAATTATAACTACTGTTTAAATTCAGTTTAAATCCTCAAGAATTATAATAAATAGTATTGCGTGAAGGTGTAGATATTTTATCTTCATCATGAAATGAAAAAATAAGTTTTTCAAAAGTTGATTCCAAATTTTATTTAGTTTTCTGTTACGTTGGCGCGACGTATGATTTGAGTCTAAGCTTTCACTTAATAACTTGGGACTCGCACTGAGTGCGTAGGTGGGACGTGGAGTCAAATGGGTAGTTGAACTTAACGATGCGGTATTCGCAAAGGGGCTATGACTGCTTTCACGTGACTAAGATTGACTGCTGTGCAATATTCCGATGCACTTGCTCGCAGCTCGCTTAAGGTTGGTCGATTTGACCAGGATTGGCGTATCAAAGGGTATCCCGTTCGCAATCTAAAAACTGTCAGCACCGTCACGAGTAAGGGTATCGTTTCTCGGCTTTACGTGGGGAAGAGATGGGTTAACTTGCGATCTGACTTTAATGCATTAATATCGTTGTAAGTATTTGCCTTAATTCAATCGGTCATTGTTATTCAGATAGTATTACTATCGCGGACTGAAATCGTATACGCGTGGCTAAATTAATATTCCCAATGATCGACGTGTACCACTAATATGGTGAGTAATGGCGTTCGCGAAAAAACAACTTGATATTTCCCGGTGATCCACGGGTACCAATACTATGGCAAGTAATCGCATTCACGCAAAAAACACTTGATAAGAAGAAAGAAACTTTAGAAATTTGATAACTTGCCACTTACTTTTACTTCAAAAGAAAAACTCGGTACAGGCGTTGAACCAGCGTAGAACGGAAACCGCGCTCAAAAAAGATCAAGTGGCAGTAGAGGCAGACTCTGGTTACCAGCTGATCTTTCGAGGGTGACAAACAAAATTCGACTGTGTCCTCGATTCATAGTAGACTAGGTTGTAGCAGAGGCGGACTCTTACTACTTACTTCACTTAGAACGGTATCATCGAATGTCGTGTGCCGAACTCCTTTTCCTCCGGGCCTTTTTATTGCGAGAAGCGGACCTCGGTCACGCGCTGGCTCAAAAAATGCAGGAAAACTTGCCGGGGGAAAATTTTGAAGAAAAGACAATAGCTGAAAATCTAATTGGCTAGAACTGCTCTAGCTTAGCCACTCAGAAATTGGCACATCCCCTATCCTGTTTGTTCTCCTCTATGCGATAAGAGAAGGAAAGGTGATTCACGTACTCATGCCATTCCTTTCTCTTTTACATCAAAAAGTTACAAGATTTTATCATAACTTCATATTAACGTTAAGATGTGGTATTATCATTATTAACGAATAGTAAACATTTTTTACCCATTCAATCGAGCCCAATGCAAAAAGAGCATGAATGATTAATTAACAACAGCGGTTTATGTGGTTAAAACACGTATATCTATAGAAACAGTAGTGGGGTGTTCGTCGTGAACTGTTATATTGTTAACTTACTTAGATTTACCGATAGTTTCCATTCATTGTTAGTTGTAAATGTATTTTAAAATGTTAGTAGCATTGGGTCAACTATGGTTTTCTCTGCTTGTCGTAGGAGAGAGAATCAACTCAGGGTGCCCTGGGAAATCGGAAATTCCGTTACCCATGTTGGGGGCAAGAGTGCGGACTCTCTCTCGATATCTATGTGTCAGGAAAAGGGGGAAGTGCCATGCCTTTCCCGTTGTCCTTTACATTTGAAACAGTGACAGTTTTTAAGAAGATTACAATTTAGGCTATTGCAGTATGCTTATGAAATTGTTAACGCGATACAAAAGGGTTGTACAGTAAACCATAAGCCTACAAATATAAATGGTAAAAATCGGATAACTCTTTGAAAGTCAATAAGATTGCTTTCGTAGGTTTATATAATATTGTCGCTGGCTAATGGTGTAGCGTGTACAGGTTGTATTAGCCATCTGTAATAATTCTAGCATTTGCTAATATTCTCGCTTAGTCCATGGGTCTTAACTCTTAGTTATCCTAGTTTTTAACATCGCTTTTTTTAAACTCAATCTATGTATACAAATATCATATATTAAACCTAAGCGTAGCTGTTCCCAGTTTACCTATTGAATCTGTTGGTTCTTTAAAGTTATTTTGTTATTTTACGCTATGAAAAGTATTTCATTTGATCTTTTTTCTGGTCAGCATGGGCCAGCGTGCATGTATGTGAGTCATGCATGGTCGTAGTACCTTAGCTACGAGCAATCTTGTATGTGATTCACCTCTTTGCAGATGCACATTGGCCCCTGTGTTTAGTGTTATAAAATTGTCACAGAAAGTTTTAAAGAAAGGGAAAAAAAAAAATTAATGTGGATACACCAATGTTACATCAATCTTAAGGGTTTTTCTTGTTTTTTAATAATTTCATGGAGTTAATTTTATTACCTTTGTATAAAGAAGGTATAGGTTTTATTGGTCTGCTTTCGACTATTAATGCATTCAATCTGTAATTGATTCTAGTATTTTTTTGCGTAAAGAACGGATCTGCTAAAATACCTACATTATTTATTGGCGATTCTGTACTCACCCCATAAAATTTGTGATCACTATTGAATAAATCTACCGTTACGGTACCTAGAGTGTATATTTGCTCAGAAGGCTCTGCAGATTTCGTTGCCACTACTGATTTCAGACACTTCATGAGATTCAAACTCGCAGTCACGTCCGACCGGTGAGTCTCGTTCTCGTTTTTCGGAGAGTTAGGGCGAAAATAAAAGGCTGGTGGTTTGAAATATGGAGATTCTTGGAAAGTACTTAATCGTCGTTAAGGTACGTAGCTAAGTGTGGGATGTACAATTTTTTAACCATACTCGTCGAATTTTGATTGAGTTATATTGACATCATTTTTATCGCAGGTATGCAGGAAAGAACTTCTATTGTGGGTCAGTGGATCATTGAAATTGATGTATTTTTTTGGTGGTCAAACTGAATAGAGACAGAAACAGAAATTTCGGTAACCTTTGGTATCGAAGAGTCAGGAGTCGTAGAAGTAGAGGTCGTGGGTACGGCCTTATAAACGTACTTGGCCTGTATACTTGTGGGAAAGTGCGTTGAATAAGTAAAGCAGCTTCTAGAGCTTCATGTATATCTTTGAGCTTCGAAAGTGCTATACTTAATTTTCACGAGTCAGTTAAACTATAAATAAACGTTTGTAGTGCTAATTTTTTAAGTTGTGGTTTTTGTGTTGTCTTGAGTTTCTCATCATTAAATTCAGTCAAAAGGGCTATTAAGGTAGTTTCTGTAAAAGAAGTTATTCTATAGTAAAAATTTTGAGCTGTTCCATTTTGTTTCATTGTAGTATTTAAAAGTTCTACCATGTTTTTATGATACGATATGGTTAGTAGAAATTCTTGTTTTGAATGTTCACTGATCAATAATTACAAAACTAGAACCTACTAAACTCTCTCGAGCTTTGCCTTTGAGTCTAGAAGTAACTGTGCAAATGTACATAGGTTCTTGAGTGGCTGTTATTAGAATTCATCCATTTTCTACATCTTGTGAAAAGTCTTTTAAAGGAGTCGAGTATACGTCATTAAGAGGTATGTGTTGAGATATTTGATTTATGCCCATTAATAAATTAATCGTATTTATTCTTTATCAAACATTTAAAAACTGTTGTACAAGAGATTCGTCCGCCGACGAGTTTTCTCCGCTATTTCCGAGAATTCAGATTAACTTTTTTTTACTTATTTATTCAAATAAAATTTATTTAGTTAACAATAGTAATTTTTTTTGTTTTTTGTTGAACAAAACTAAGATTCGAAAAACGCACGAAAAATGCCCATTTGTCATGACCTGACTTAATTAAAGTATGGTCTTAACTGTTTAATTTAGGTATCATCCATAGGTCTTTTTGGATTAAGCTCGTAAGCTTTATTTTTTCTAGTTATGTTGCATAATACTCTTTATTTGAATAATATGGGTAATTTTAATAAATT
The DNA here is from genome assembly GCF_000648655.2 of Copidosoma floridanum. Next base: position 669,779 of record NW_019382040.1, read on the forward strand.
TATTTCTTTATTAAAGCAATTAAATAATAAATTGGTCTTTTAAATATAATTCAATTGGGTCACTTTAACGAGTTTTTGCGTTAAATTCATCACTGATGAATAATTAACATCTATCACTGATTGTTGTTACTGCTGCTTCGGAGTTCTCTAATACTTTGTGCTATAACCTTCAGTGTTTCCTTACAATACATGATCAAATTCGTAGACAGTAGGATGTTCCGATTTCTGGTTTCTCTGCTATCACCGGAACCACTTTTGGCAGGCCTCCTTTGCTGTACCTCGCTTCTTAGCTTAGTCCGATACTGTTAATGTTCTCGATACGCACTTTAGTAGCCTCAGCCAACATGCTATGCCTCACGTGTATCAAATACTCACAAGTTGCAAGAGTCAAGAGTTGACTAAAACCTTAGAGGACAGGTGACAAACGTAAAGGGGGCGATTTTTTCTCTTGGTAGTGCGTTTTGATAGCATTAGAGTGAGGAAAAAAAGCCTTTGGTTAAATTAGGTAAACCAATGAGCGATGTTCTTGCAGACTGCATTGTAGTTGCACGATGATGTTACATGTTATAATTTTACATATTAGGAAATAACAATACAACAGTACCAATCGCATTTTCTGACAAGTGTGATTGAGCTTTCGAGTCAGTGATAATAAAAGCTCGTATCAGCAATATAAGAACGCCAAATACAAGTTCAATTGTGACAGTAAGTTTAAAAATTTCGAAATTAATCTTTCTGAGGATTTGACAGTCAATTTTAAATATAATTTAGTAATGTGCGAATTACAAATTTCAAATTTGTATAAATCATTAGAATTGAACGGTTAATGAGCAAGTAACTATTTATTCATTCATACATGCATTTTTACAATAAGGCTGGCCATATTCTATGTCAGCATATTAGGAAGCATTCACTGTAAAGCCTATACACACATGCGCACACGTAAGCGACGTACGAGCTGCTTATGTGATATTTTCTTGCATTATATTCACAATACGTCTGATCTCAATTTGACGTACGGATAGCTTTTAGTTATGATAGAATTCGTATCAACTCGGTATGTGACAACAGCAACTTTTTGGGGTGATTTGGTAAAGAGAGGGGGGGGGGTTGAATTATCCTTTTTTTTCTTTACTAGGACGTTGGATTCATGATTAGTGACCCAAACAATTAACTGGAGCACATTTTCGTTATTATACTTCAATAAATAAAAATTTTATAAGACTAATTTTTTAATAATTATCGGTTCTTTCTTTATTTGAATGTCGGATACATGATCAGCGACTCAAAAAACCTACTGAAACAGATTTTCATGGTAAGATATCTATTTATTTTATTTTAACATAAGAGCTACTTTTAAGGGTGCTTTAGGTGATAAAAGGGTTAAATTATCTGTTTTTTTTCGTTTGAACCTCAGATTCATGATCAGCGACCCAAAAAACCTCTTAGAGCAGATTTTCATGGCAAAACATTGATTTATAATATTTTACGTCAACAGCAACTTTCTGGGTTGCATTGCAGGGTGGGGGGTTGAATTATTAGCATTTATCCATTTGGACGTCATATTCACGATCAGTGACCTAAAAAGTCTACTGGAGCATATTTTCAGGGCAAATAATCTTTCTTTTTAATTGTAACGCAAGACCTCCTTTTGGGGCAGTGCTTTGGGTAGGGGAGGTAAAATTACTATTTTTTTCTTTACTTGGAAGTTGGATTCATCATCAGCAACCCAATAAACCTACTAAAGCAGATGTTCATAGCAAAACATTAATTTATAAGATTTTACGACAACAGCAACTTTCTTGGTTGCTTGGGGGAGGGGGTTATATATTAGTTCTTTTTTTGTTTGGACGTTGGATTAGTAATCAGCGACCCAAGAAACCTCCTAGAGCAAATTTTCGTGTCAAAACATCGATTTGTAAGATTTTCTGACAACAGCAACTTTTTGGGTTGCTTTGGGGGGTTGGGGGTAAAAATTATTAGTTCTTCTTTATTTTAACGTTGGATTCATGATCAGCGACCCAAAAACTATACTACAGCAGATTTTCGTGGCGAAATATCTGTTTATTAAATTTTAAGACAAAAACTACTTTTGGGGGTGCTTGAGGGTGTTAAAAATCACACTAATTAATTTATTCTTCTTTCTATGGCAAAGGTTAGTTGGAATGAAAGAAATACGTACCAACAAGAATTTTTTATTATTGTGCTTGTTTGCAGCTTTCCTACACTTTTTGGCTTATTTACTGCACTATAGATTATTTGCAATTGGACGCTTGAGATTTTTTATATTTTATAATTAAAAAAAAGTGAGAATAAGTAAGCACACTAGATCCATGTGGATTGACCACTTGGAATTTAGGTTTTATTGAAATAAACTAAAGTGCGAAGAAGTGTGTCCCTTGGGTTATTGGCAATTGACTGCTTAGAATTTTGTTTATTATTTGAACAAACAAAAGTGTGGACGAGTAAGCTTACTGGATTGTTGGAAAGTGGCCCCTTATAATCTTGATTATTATATCAATAAAATAAGGTCCAGACAAGTATTTGCACTGGGTCATTGGTAATTAACTGGCTAGAGTTTTTTTATAAAATAATCAAAAAAAAGTGTGGACATTTAAGCGCACTGGAATATTGGGGATTGGCAGCTTGAGATTCTGTTAAATATTTTAATAACCAAAAACGCAAATAAAAAAGGGCCCTGGGTTATTTTATATTTGCCACTAGGAATTGTGTTTATTATATGAATGATGAGCAGTGCGGATGAATGAGTGCACTGAATCATTGGGACTTGGCTGCATACAGCTTAATTTATTCTTTAAATGAATGAAAGTTAAGACAAGTAATTGCACTGCATTATTGTTAATTGGAAGCCTGGAATTTCATTTGTCTTATGGATAATCGGAAGGGTGCACATGTGAGCGCACTGGGTTATTGAAAATCGGACGCTTGAGATTCTGTTTGTTATTTGAATATACAAAAGTGCATACAAAAAGTGCACTGGGTTGATGGGTGTTGACCACTTAGAATAATATTAATTGTATTAATACAAAACAGTGTGGAAGAGTTAACGCAACCCAGCATTAGGAGTGGGCTGCATAGGGATTTGTGAATTTTTTAAATTAATCAAAGTGCGGGAAAGTAAGCACACAATGAGATTAAAAATTAGCTGCTCAGAATTTAATCCATTTTATAGATAAATGAAAGCGTGAACATGTAAGTACACTGGATAATTAGAATTCAGACTCTTGTGGTATCGTTTATTATATAAATAAATACAAGTGTAAGCGGTTAAGCACACTTCGTTATTGGAGATCGTCTGCTTGGAATTTTGTTCATTACGTTAATATTTAATAGTGCGGACAAGTAAGCGCACTGAGGCATTAAAAATTGGTTGCTTAAGGTTTTGTTCTTGTATGAATTAACAAAAGTTCAGAGAAGTAAGTGCACTCGGTCATTGAACATTGGCCAATTAGAATTTCGTTTTTACTGCAAATAAAGAAAAATGTGAACAAGTAAGCGCACGTGGGCATTAAAAATTGGCTGTTTGGAATTTAAGTTATTATATAAATGAATAGTAGTGCAAACAAGTATAGGCACTGGTTTATCGGGCATAAGCCGTTTCATCATTTGTTTACTACATATAATAAACATTATAAATAAAGATACAGACAAGTTTATACACTGGGTCATTGACTGGGACATTGTCCATTGACTGCTTGGGCTAGCGCTTTTCATTTTTAGAAACAGAAGTGGAAACAAATAAGCATAATAGGTCATCAGGGATTTTCCACTCGTGATTTTATTCATAATATATTCAAACGAAAGTGCAAACAAGTCAGTGCACTAACTATTTTTAAATTAGCCGTTTGGGATTTTGTTTATCATAAAAATAAACAAAAGTGCAGACAGATAAGCGCACTATTTCATTAAAAAATAGCTGTTAAATTATTTGTAAATTATATAAATAAACAAACGTGCACACAAGTATGTGAACTGGATCATTGATGATTTGACGAATTTCGTAAATTTTATGAATAAACGAAAGCTCGGACAAGTGAGCGATCTAAGTCATCAATGATTTTCTGTTCAGAACTATGTTTATTTTATAAATGAACAAAGTTGCACACAAGTAAGCACACTCGGTCATTGGAAATTGGCCGCATAGGAGCTGGTTAATTTCATTAATAAAAAAAAGTGCGGAGAAGTAAATGGACTTGAATATGGGGAATGTGCTACTAAAGATTTATTTTATTTTTTAAATGTAAGAAAAAGCAATCAAGTAAGCTTAGTAGGTTAATGTGGAATAGCTGCTTTGGAATTGGTTAGACAAGTATGTGCACTGTATCATTGGCAATAGACCGTTTAGGTTTATGTTTATTCTATAAACAAACGAAAGCGTGGACAAGTAAAAGCAAGTAGTCACTCAGGATCAGCCGCTTGGAATTTCATTTATTTTATAATTATACAAAATTCGAACAAGTAAGGGAACTTGAGAATTAGAGATTATCCGCTTGAGACTCATTTATTTTTTAAATAAAATAAATGTGGACGAGTAAGTGCACTATGCTATTGGGGATAAGCCGCTCACTATTTCATTCATTTAATAAATAAATGAAAGTGTGGAGAAATAAGTGCACTGGGTCATGGGAGATTAAACACTTATGGTTTTGTTCACTACATAATTGAACGATAGGGTGGACAAGTTAGAGCACTAAGTCGTTGGGGATTGTCTCCTTAAATGTTTGTCTATTATATAGATAAACAGAAAAGTAGAGAAGTGAGCGCTCTTGGTCATTGGGAATTGGCCCTTTAGGATTCTGTTAAATATATAAATAGATAAAGATGTAGCATGTAAGCGCAACACTCTACTCACCTTCTCAACAACTTTTTCTTGCTCTCTCTCTCTTTCTCAAATCTTCCCACAATACTTGCAGACCACCAAAGTTCTTGCTGCTTGCACCCAGGCGCACTGCTTAAGACTTTAGTCCAAACTGATTAGCGATGCTTTGCTTGATGAATGGCATATATACACCTACCCAAAAGAAACAAATTCGGAAAAGCTTTGACTTTCTGCTGTTTGTATGTACTTTGCATCAGTGAGAACATTATGGAATGTGGAAGCCATTTTGTCTCATTACATATAATAAAAATAAACGCAATTGCGGACATGTAAGTGCACTGTTATTCCTGATATGCTGCAAATGGCTTTGTTTGTTTTTTTAATAATTTAACTTGCAGACAAGAAAGCACACTACGACAAAAAAGGCTAGAAGAATTGGCCAACGGAAATTTCGTTAAATTTATAAAGAAACTAATGAGTGGACGAGTGAGCGCACTGGGGCATTAGAAATCAGACGCTTGTAGTTTTGTTTATTAAATAATTAAACAAAAATGCAGAGAACTAAGCAAACTGGATTGTGAGGAAATAGCTGCTTAAGATTTGGTTGTTTTATTTTTTAAATAAAAAAAAAGTCTGGACAAGTAAGCACACTGGCTTGTTGGGCAGTAGACGCTTGAGGTTTTGTTTATTTGATGAATAAACGAAAGTGTGGCAAAGTTAGCAATCTTAGTTGTTTGGCGTTGGACTCTTAAGATTTTAATTGTTATATAAATAAATAGAAGTACAGACAAGTAAGCAATCTGGGTCATAAAAACTTGGCTTTCAGGATTTAGTTTATTACATAAATGAATAATAGTGCAAACAAGTGATAGCACTCGTTTATTGGGGATTAGCCACTTGACATTTTGCTTATTATATGAATATACAATGGTGTGGACAAGTAAGTGCACTCGAGTATTGGGGTTTGGTAGCTTAACATTCTTATGTTTTATAAATAAACAGAAGTGCGGCCAAGTAAGGAATTAGGGTCATTTGGTATTGAACGCTTGAGACTTTGATTGTTATATAAATAAACAAAAGTGCAAACAAGTAAGCAATTTGGATCATTGGCAATTGCATGCTTAGGATTCTGTTTATTATATTGTTTAGGAACTAAATTAAAATAAGGGATTTGTTATCAAGTAATAAAGTAATAATGCACAAGAATTGAGAAGCACTTGTTAACAATTAGGTAACTCTAATATTAGTAACGGCAATTCTAATTACACCGTTAACTATTTCAGCTTTCTCACTTCCATGATTAATTACAAATCTAAAATGTAACTAGTGCATGAATGTGGAGCGTTAACAAAAGAGAACTATTCAAATATGGTAAGACTCGAATTGAATAATAGAGCTCTCTCATTGAGTATGTAGGAGTTTGACGATTTGATACGGACTGGATGACTCGCACTTTTACCGCAAAGGAGAGTCACTGCTCTCTTTTCAAGCTCAAGGATTAATTTAAAGGGACGATATGCATCAAATTTTCATAGGATCGCCTTGATATCATCAAGATTTATCAAGTTGTATTATTTGTCACGCCAATTTATGACTTCAATTTTCAACATTTAATCGCTTCTGCTTTGACTGGGAAGAGAAGAAATTAACTTAAATAATTGAGAAAACTTAGTTTAAACTAAGTTATAAGATGAGGACACAATTTTTCCTACACTACTTTCTATCTTATTTTTCATTACCAATCAATAATATTAACTTAGTGATTGGTCGAATAAAAGTAGTATTAGCTTTATTAACCTCAACAACCCTCATTTTGGAGTGGGGCCAGGAAATACGTCTAACACTCTGGCCAGGGGGCAACAACTAGGTGGAGAATTTTCCTCTTAAATTATCACTAAGCTACCTTCTTGAAACGCTCTCTGAGAAACAGGTCATTCCATTATTTTCTGCAAGGATGTAAGATAATCCTGAGACTAACTTCTTTAAAAACTGTGGGATAATTGCTGGATAAGTCTTTAACGCTGCATGCAGGATATTTATATATCTAATAAATCAGTTTTAAGCAGTATTATGACCGGTTTCAAATTAAGTAGATGAGCAGGAGTTTAGTTCTCCAGGTCTGACAGACCATAGGTCAAAGGACAGATTGAACATGAATTTAAGCATGCTTCTATTTTGGACAGTAACGTTGAGTATTCTACAAATGTAAAGACCTAATTACCTACTGCTCTCTTTGAGTAATGATTAGTTAACTTTATACTTGCTTCCCAAACTCCTCCAAAGTGGGGGGAAGCTGGAGCATTAAAGTACCAATTGGTTTTTAAAGTTGATACTTGTGTACTTGGATCGTAATAATTTCAAAGCTCGATCCATTGGCGTCTCAACTTAATGTTAGTGCCAACAAAATTGATTCCTTTATCACTATGCAAATTGGAGCAATGCCCTCTTCTTGAGATAAAATGTTGGAATACTGCAATAAAGACATCAGCGCAATAGTCTTCAACAATCACTTAGTGGACAGCCCGAGTTCTTATACAGACAAATATGACCATGTATTCCTTAGATGACTAACCTCATGATTGATTGCACAACAATATCATCAACTTTCAGATGAACGGTGGCTTGCAGAGATGCCAGGCAGCAATTACAAGTAGCGATGAAAGTTGCACGAGCCTGCAGAGAGGCCAGTAAGAAGGGCGTGCAGCAACATCGAAAGTAGTAAGGAACTAAACAGAAAGAACAAAATATATATAGCACTTTACTCACTGCTTCGTTAAACAAAACCAGTGCTGAGTAGCTTTCCCATCTGCCCGATCATCGAGCATGGGAGTCAAAATAGCCGCTCTTTTTATGACAGCGTGATTATTGGTGAGCCACGTGGTCTCGTTAACTTTATACTCGCTAGCGTCAGGTCCCTGTTCAAGTGCCAAACGTTTGGAAACTGGACTTACATAAGGAATTTGTTCTCAAGTAATACAGTAACACTTGTTAATAATTAATTTTACTTTAATATAAGTTACTTTAATCCTTGTAACACTCTTAACTACTTTAACTTTCTACGAATTTTACTTCTATGGTCAATTTCGAATAATTTGAAATATAACATATGCCTGAGCACAGAGTGAGTTTAAAAAAAAAAGTTTTAAAATGTGTTAAGATTTAAGTTTAATAATGGAACTGTCGTCTTAAGTACGTAGGGGCTTGACTATTAGACACGGATTGGCCAACTCGCGCCGTACTCGCAGTAAGGAAGCCGCTACTTTCTTTACACATGCGAGGATTGAATAAAAGGGACGATGCGCATCAAATTCTCATAGGTTTGCCTGAATATTGTTAAGATTTGTCACGTTGGAGTATTGGGCTCAACAAACTGTGACTTTAAATCGAAACATATGAAAATAAACGAAAATACGAACAAGTAAGTGCACTAAATCTTTAGGAATTGGCCCCATGGGATCTTGTTTGTTTTATGAGTAAACAAAAGTACGAACAAGTAAGCGTACTGGGTCATAAAGGATATAGACGCTTAAGATTTTGTTTAAAATACAAACGAAACTGCAGATAAGTAAGGGCATTTGGTCATTAAAGATTGGCCGCTTGGAATTTTGTATATTATGTAAACTATCATAACTGCAAAACAGTAAACGCACTAGGTCATTGAAGACTGACTACTTAGGATCTTATTCATTGCATAAATAAACCAAAATGTGGACAAGAAAGTGCACTTGGCCATTGAGTATTGGCCGATTAAGATTTCGTTTATTGTATACATAAAAAAAAGTGTGGACAAGTAAGCGCACTCGATATTTGAAGACTGCCTGCATACAGCTTTATTAGTTTTTAATTAAATTAAAGCACAGAAAAATAAGCACACTTGGTTATTGTCAATTGACTGCATGTAGACTTGTTTTTTGTGTAAACGACCAAAAGTGCAGAGAAGTAAGCATACTGGGTATTTGGTTATTAACTGCTTGGAATTTTGTTTATATCATGAATAAACGAAAGTGCAGACAAGTAAGCCTACTAGTTCATTGGGAATTGACCGCTCATGGCTACGTTCACTACAGAAATAAACGAAAGTACGGCCAAGTAAGCTTACCGGGTAATTGGAAATTGGCTGCTCAAACTTTTGTTTACTAAATAAATACCCCAAAAAGTGAACAAATAGGCACACTTAGTCAGTGCACACAGTAATTGAGAATCAGCTGCTTGGGATTTCCTTTATTATAAATATAAAAAAAAGTGCAGATAAGTGAGAAAATAAGTTAATTGAACATTGGCCGCTTGATTACTGGTTTTCTATATAAATAAAAAACCAACAGACAAGTATCCGCACAGGGTCATTGCCAATTGAACGCTTGAGATTTCGTATGTAATATAAATTATCAAAAGTGCAGACAAGTAAGCGATCTGGATTCTAAGGGATTGGCTACTAGAGCTTGTGTTCAATATATAAGTTAATAAAAGTGCAGACAAGTAAGCGCACTAAGTCACTGAGAACTCGCCGCTTCAATTTTTTTTAAAAAAGTTTTGTTTATTTTCTAAATGAACGAAAGTATGGACCTGTAAGCGAACTGGTATATTTGTGACTTGACGATCAAGATTTTGTTTATTATATAAATAAACAAAAGCATTTATAAGTAAGCAAAATGGCTTATTGAGAATTGCTTGCTTGTGATTTTGTTCATTATACATATAAACGAAATTGCAAACAATGAAACGCACTCAGTCATGGGGAATTGGGCACTTGGAATTTCTTTAACTATACTGACAATAAAAGTGCAGACAAGTTAGCTTACGGGCTTTTTATGGATTGGGCACTTTATTATTTGTTTATGAATAAAGTAAATAAGCATGCTGACAAGTATGTGCACTGAATCATTAGCAATTGGACGCTTGAGACTTCGTATACTATATAAAAGGTTAAAAGTGCAGACGACTAAGAGATCATGGTCATTTGGATTTGTCCACTTAAAAATCTGTTTATTATATAAATAAACTAAGGCGTGGACAAGTAAGTGCACTGGATGTATAAGAATTTGCAGATTAAGATTTTTTTAATGTTAAAAATAAGCGAAAGTGTGGACAAGTAAGCGCACATTGTCATTAGGAGCTGGCAGCTTGAAATTTTTTTATTACATAAATAAAAAACAGTACGAGCAAGTCAGCACACTAGGTTTTTAAAAATTGGCCGCTTTGACTTGCTGTATGATATAAGTACAGAAAAGTGCAAACAAGTAAGCGAACCGGATCATTTTGATTCGGCTGCTGGGAATTCAGTTTATTAAATAAATAAATAAAAGTGCAGACAAGTAAGCTCTGCAGACCGTTGGGGATTACCCACTGACACATTTATTTATATGTACAGTTACACTATTTATATATACAGAAAAGTGTGGACATATCAGCACACAAGGACATTTGGGATTGGCCGCTTGAGACTTCTCTATCGTATAAATAAACAAAAGTTGGGACAAATCAGCGCACTGGGTCATAAAAATTGGTCGTTTGGAAATTTGTTCATTTTATAAATAAACGAAAGTACAGATAACTGAGCACACTTAATTTATAAAGATTAACTGACCAGAATTCTGTCTACTTTTTAAATAAACAAAAGTGCAAAAAAAGGTAAATGGACTGTGTCATTAAGATTTGAGATTTTGCTTATCTATTAAATAAACGAAAGTATGGACAAGTACACTGAGTCATTGACGATTTATCGCTTTAGATTTTGCTTATTATATAAATGGAGAAAAAAGGAAATAAGTTATTGCACTGGATTATTCAGGATTGCTTGTGAACAAATGAGCGTACTGGGCCATTGAGACTTGGTCCCTTGGAATTTTGTTTATTATATAAATAAATAAACGTATGAACAAGTAAAAGAACTTGGTTATTGGGGATTGGCTGCTTAGAAATTTTTCAATATACAAATAAACATCAATGCAGACATGAAAGCGTACTGAATTATTGGAGATTGGTCGCGTACGATTTTCTTACTTCATAAGTAAACGAAAGTACGGACAAGTAAGCGCACAAAGTCACAAGGATTTGGACGCTTGAGATTTTGTTTATTAAATCAATAAAAAGAGATCTGGAAAAGTGAGCGTACTGGATCATTGGAGGGTCAGCAGCTTAAGATTTTAGTTGGAATATGAAAAAACGAAAGTAGGGACAAGTAAGCACACTGGATCCTTGGGAATGGCCCGTTCGGAATTTTTCTATCATATAAACAAACAAACGAGCAGAAAAGGGAGCAAACTAAGTCATTTGGATTTAGGCGCTAAAAAATTTTTTTTTAAATAAATAAATGAAAGTGTGGACAAGTAAGCGTATGGGGTCATGAGGGATTAGCTGCGTGGAATTCTATTTTTTCTATAAATTAACAATAGTGCAGAGAAGAAAGTGTGCTTGGTCTTAAATATTGGCTGCTTGATATTTCGTAAGTTATATTAACAAACATCGGTGCGGACAACTAAGTGCAGTAGGTCATAGAGGATTAGCTGTTTGGACTTTTTTTTAAATATAAATGAACAAAATCTGAGAGAAGTAAGCGCACTAGCTCTTTTTTGTTAACTATATAAATAAACAAAAGGTCAGAAGAGTATGTACCCATGTTTATCAGGAATTTTACGCTTAGAATTTCCTTTATCATAATAACAAACGGAACTGCGGACGAGTAAGTGCACTGGGTCATTAAGACTTATCCACCTGGAATTTTGTTTATTGCATAAGCAAATGAAAGTGCAGACAAGTAAGCTCATTGGATCATTAGGAATTGACCGCTTGATAATTTGTTTTTTACATGAATGAACAAAAGTGCAAAAAAAAAGGTTATTACAGACATAATTAAAAGTGTGGCCGAATAAATACATGGGGTAATTGGAAATGGGCTACTTGGAATTTCGTTTATTAAACAAACAAACAAAAGTGCAGACAAGTAAAGCCCACTAGGTTTTTGATCTTAGTCTCTTGGGCATCAGTTATTTTATTCATAAATTAAAGAGCAAACAAGTAAGTGCCCTGGGTCATTGAGGTTTGACTACTTAGAATTTTGTTTATTTTTTAATAAACTTAAATGTGGACGGGTAAACGCACTGGGTCATTTGAAATTGGCCCCTTAAAATTTTGTTTATAATATAAATAAACGAAAGTTTGGACAAGTAAGACTCCTGGATCATTGGGGATTAGCTGCTTGGAATTTCGCATATAATATAAATAAACAAAATTGTGGACAAGTAAGCATACTTAAATTATCAGAATTCGCCCCTCAAAATTTCGTTTATTATATAAATAAGAAGAAGGTTGAAAAAGTAAGTGTGCTGGCTCATTGAAGATTGGCCACTTCGGATTTTGTTTACTGTAAAAACAAACACAAGCGTGATCAAGTAAGCATTATTATTTGTTATTATTACTGGATTATTTGGAATTGGCTGCATAAAGCTTTTGATATTTGTTTTTGAACTTAAGGTCGGATAAGTAAGTGCACTAGGTAATTAAAAAATGACGAATTGTGGTTTGGGGTATTATATGAATAAACGAAAGTGCGGAAAGTAGGCCACTTTAAATTTTATTTAATGTAGAAATGACTAATAGCACGCAAAAGTGCACGAGGTTATTGGGTATTAGTTTTTTGAATTTTTTGAATTTTATAAATAAGCAAAAAAGCACACAAGTCAGTGCACCAGGTCATTGGAAATCATCTGCGTAAGGTTTCAGTTATTGCATAAATAAATGAAAGTGCGAGAAAGTGAGCACGCTGGTTCATTGAAGATAAGCAACTGGTGATTTTAATTAATATATAAATAAACATCTATCCAGACACGTAAGCAGACTTAGTCTTTGAAAATTAACCACCTGAAAATTTATTTATTGTATAAATTAACAAAAATTTCGACAAATAAGCACACTGAGTCATCGGGAAATGGCCCTTTGGGATTTCGTTTATTTTATAAATGAACGAAAGCGTGGACAAGTGAGCATACCCGGTTAACTTGAATTAGACGCAAGAGGTTCTGTTTGTTATATAGAAAGACTAAAGTTCGAAAAAGTAAGCTCATTGGGTCATCGAGCATTGGCCACTTAAAATCTTGTTTGTTAATCAGAATTTAAAAAAACTTGAGCCAACNAAAGTTCGAAAAAGTAAGCTCATTGGGTCATCGAGCATTGGCCACTTAAAATCTTGTTTGTTAATCAGAAATTGGAAATGTTGACAAGGAAACGAACACGGTCATTTGGGCTTAGCTGCTTTGAATTTCATTCATGATATAGATGAACAAAAATGCAGATATTGCAGACACGTAAGGGCACTGAGTAATTAAGTATTGACTTCTTGATATTTTTTTTATTTTATATATGAACAAAAAGGCAAAAAAATAAATGCACTTAGTAATAAGAGAGTGTCTGCTCAATATTTTATTTATTATATAAGTAAACAAATAAGCGAGCAAGTAAGTGCACTGGATTATTGAGGATTCGCCACTTAAAGTTTTGTTTATTGTTGATATAAACTATTTTTCGAACGAGATTGCGCACAGGATCATTGGGTATTGACTGCTCAAGGTTTTGTTGATTGTGTTAATCAACAAAAGTGCAGTGAAGTTAGAGCACAGAAGCATTCGATACTAAGCATTTAGGAGTTATTTTATCTTATTGATAAATAAAAGTGTGGACAAGTAACTTCACGAGGTTATTAAAGATTCGCCGCTTAAAATTTTTCTTATTAAATATACAAACAACTGTGCAGACAAGTAAGCATACTGGATCAGTTGAAAAAAATTGCTCAAGATTTCGTTTACTTAAAGAAAATATAAAAGTGTAGATAAGTCAGGGGACTTACAAATCAGAAACAAGAAATGTGGGTTTAACGTATTTAGGCTTTTAACACTGTATTCTTGAGTTTAAAAAGTTGGATAAAATCGTAAATTTAAAGCCAAGCAAAAAAACAACTGTTTACAAGTGTGTGCAAGTCGTTAGCAAAATCTTGGCACATAACTAACATCACGATCAGCATTATCTTTACAACGTCATTAAAAAAGTTATTGTAGTATTGAGTGTCATTAATATTTTTATTATTAGCAGTATCATATTCATCATCGTCATTGTCCTCATTATCCTGACCATCGTCGTCATCATCATCATCATCATCGTTATTATTATCATCGTCATCACCTTTATAATCATTATTGCCATTATCATTATCATTACTGTCATTTACGTAATCATTATTATCACTACTATTATTATTATCATCATCATCATCATAATTTCAACATTGTCATTTTTATAAGTAACAGTATTATTACCTTTAATATCATAATCATCCTTACCGTCACCATTATAATCACTATAATTTTTATAATCATGATTATCATTATAAGTATTATTTGCATTTCTAAGATTATTTCAGTAAATATCGTCAGTTTTATTGTTATTTTTATAATGATCAGTCTATCATTCAATCCTAATAAGTATTATTTTTATCATGATTGCTATAATCAGTATTTACATCATTAAGGTGACATCATCATCATCATTACAATTATCACAATAATGTTTATTAACATCATTATCATTATTATCATCACTATTATCATCATTGTTATCAATATTTTTGTCCTCATTATTATGATTTTCATAAAAATTCCACTTTGCAAACTCATCACCATTTTAAAAATTATTTCCAGTTATCTCTTTCTCATCATCGATATTCAGGACATATAAATCTTTAATGGTATTGTTATCATCATCGTCATTAAAGTTTTTATTATTTATATTCTTTTTGTATTACAATTATTATAACAGTTGTGGTTATTATTATTTTAAACAACGAAACTCAAACGGTTATGATTTTTATTATTTTCATTGTTATTACTATCCTAATTATTATTAATATCTTTTTTATTATTATTATTACTATCATAGTTATTTTAGTTATCAACGGTCATAATATTATTATTTATATTATTATAAATCTTTTTATTTTAAAAT
>NW_019382040.1:691324-754192 GCF_000648655.2 Copidosoma floridanum
TCATTATCATTGATATAATAATCTTTTTTAACAGTATTATCATTAATATTATCATTATCCGTATCTTAAGTAATGTAATAACCGTTTTTATTTTAAATACATCATCATCATTATCATAATCATCGTCATTTTCATAATCATCACCATTACCGTTATCATTATCATCATATTGTTAACATCGTCATTTTTATTACTACCATCATTATTATCTTAATCACCATTATTATTCTTGCTGCAATTATCAGTACTACTATTGTCTTTTTCATTATCATTAACATTATAATTTCAATCTTTATGTTTAATATTATTTTTGTAATTATCGTTAGTTTCATTATTATTTTTATAATTATTGGTCAATTATTCTATTTTGATCACTATTATTTTTAATAAAGCTGCCATGATCACTATAAACTTTATTATTATCACATTATCATCATTTTTCTAATTATCAGAACCATTTTTATTAATATCGATATCTTTATTATCGTTACTACTATCATAACTATTATTATTATTATTATTATTATTATTATTATAGTCATCATTATAATGATTTTTTAGAAAATCTTCATTTGCAGACTCATCACCATTTTAAACTTTATCATTAATTATCTCTTTGTCATTATCTACATTTCTGAAATTTTGATTATAAATGTGATCGTTCTTATCGTCGTAATGATACTTATTTGTATCTTTATTATTATTATTGTTATTATCATTATTTTCATAATCACAATCATTTCTATCATTATTATTATTATGACACTTATTATTATCGTTGTCATTATTATTATCAGTTTTTTTTATTAGCACTATCATTATCATAGTCGTCATCATCTTTATTATTATCGTTTTTACCTTTTTCATTATTATTGTTACTGTTATTATTATTGTTATTTACATTATTTATATTATTTTGGTCATTATCATCATATCATAATTAGCAATATCGGTATTAATATTGATATTATAATTACTATTATTATTATCATCACTACTGTGTAAAAAATCTTTATAAGTGTCATTATAATGATTATCATATTTTTCTTTATTATTATCGTCATTATAACTATTGTCATTCAAATAAGCGAGCAAGTAAGTGCACTGGATTATTGAGGATTCGCCACTTAAAGTTTTGTTTATTGTTGATATAAACTATTTTTCGAACGAGATTGCGCACAGGATCATTGGGTATTGACTGCTCAAGGTTTTGTTGATTGTGTNTAATATATAGTTTGTAGCATAAGCGTTTATATCATTATCATTATCATTATCGATATCATTATTAACGCTATTATCATTATTATTATCATTATTATTATTTTATATTCATAATCATCATCGTAATAATTAACACTATTGTTATTATCATTATTATCATGTTTATTATCATCGTGATTATTATCATTATTAGCAATATCATTACCATTATCATAATCATTATTATTATCATCTTTATCATCATTATTAAAGACATTATACTCATAATTATTACATTAATTACTATTCATATCATTTTTTAGCATTCTTAATTTGCTTTATTATGATGAGTTGAAACATTTTTGTTATTATAACTATAAGAATAAAAATCATCTTCATCGTTGATATTATAAATATCATTATCGTTACTGTCATTATCATGACGAGCGTCGTCATAATAACTATCGTCAGTATTTTCATACGAAAGCTCATTGCTAATATTAGTATTATCTTTTCTATAACATTGATAATGGTATTATTATAATCTTTGTCATCATATACAAGATTACTATTATTACTGTCTTTTTTAATACTGTAAGTGTCATTGTTATTATGATCATCATTATTATTACCCCCTTTATCATTGTAACTGTTATCATCGTCATTATCATTGTGACAATTGTAATTGTTAGCATTATCGCGAGCATTAATATCAACTTAGTCATTATGATTATTATTATGATAATTATTATAATCATCATTATGATAATCACAGTTATTATTACCACCATTTTTATTTTTTATATTACAATTATTATTATTAAAAGTATTATTATCATCACTCTCATCCTTTTTATTATCCCTTTAATCACTATCATTAAAACAATTAGCAGTATTATCATTACCATCAAAATCATCACCATTAATCATGATTATTGTCATTATTAGGGTTATCATTCAAATTTTAATTACTATCGTTACTATTATCATCAGTTTTATCATCATTTTAAGTATTATTATTATTATTTATATTACCAATATTATGATAATAATTCTTACTGTTATCATAATAACAATCATCTTCATAATAAGAATAATTTATTCGCAAGCTCGTCACCTTTATCAAAATTGTAATTACTATTTTTGCTATCATTATTGTTATAAACATTATAATAAAAATGAGCATTATTGTCATTATCTTCAACAGCATTATTATCATTGTAATCAACTTTTATATCTTCATCATTATTATGAGTATCATCATCATCATCATTATTATCAGTGTCATTATTTTCATTAACATAAACATAATAACTATGATTACAATTATCATTGGCGTGATCCATTTAGTTATTATTATTATCATTAACATTATCTTTTTATTCATCAGCATCTTTAATGTCACGTTCATTATCGTCACCATCATGATAACCATAAAAACTTTAATTTGCAAACTTATTTATTTCATTCTATTCATTATTATGATTATTGTGGTCAGTATCTACTTTCTTACTATTATCTCTTTCAATGATATTACTACTATTACCATCATTGCTATAATTATCAACATCATGACTTAAATCATAATTATTTTTTTTTTTTTCCGAGGTCGTTCAGAATGCATTGATACACGATAGAAGAGTGTACAAACCTTTCCCTGTGTAGTACTTGTTAAAGCCACATCTACTAAACTGGTAAGACCTGTCTCTTGGGACACCCGATTCAAAATCTGCTCTCTCATTTTAACTTCAAGCTTGGCCACGGAGGCTTAACCCCTGATGCGGCCTTTTTTCAGTGTTTTCTTACCAACGCGTCTTGTAACTTTTGCGTTGTCTAGGGTACTTTCTAGTTCACGTCATGCATTCCAGCTGTTCTTCTTTGTTTAGTTGGAGAGAAGGAGAAAAATTATTAGTAGACACTTCTCAGCACAAGCTCTGACCCACCCACACCCAACAAAGGCACAAGGAGCGCACCCACAACAAAGCCCGTGGGGTAGAAACTTAGGCCACTGAGGTACAGCCGCTTATCAGCAGGAATGCGATACAGCAAGGTGGTCTACAGGAGCCTGCCTGCATTCAAGCACCTACGCAAGCCCCTATACTGTACACCAACCACCATGTAGCAATACCCTGGAAGCCCAGCCCCAAATAAAAAAAAAGGGCAGGGGACGCGAAGCACCTGAAAGCATGAGCCGCCAGGCCACTGCCACTCATCAGTAGAATGAGATAGAGCGAGGCAATTCAAGGAAGTCTGCACGCTCTTGAGCCCCCACGCAGGCCTTCGTCCTGCACACTGACCACCTAGCGGTCACGCCCTGGTGGCCCCACCCCCAAAGCCCCGCTACCATCCCCTCCAAAAATTTCAAGCACCACAGCGGAAACACTACCTCACGCCCTCACGATGGCACCAGATCCACGTGCGCACCACCTCCACTCAGTCGTCCAAATAACCGTCCTAGTTTTTAGCTCGGAGAACCGTATGTATGTATTGGGCTACTGCAGTCCATCATTCTTCGTTGAGTAGCATTTTATCTATGACATTGTCAGGATTGAAAATTTCCATCCTTTCTTGCAGCACGTTCCGTTCGGTTTGCCACTAGATGCAGTCAAGGAACGAATGGTCTGCATCATCTTTGTCGTAGCCACAGTACTTCCAAGCAGCCGTCCCTGTTTTCCGCATTTTGCTTAGGTAAAAGTGACAATACCATTGAATGTAGAGTAATTTAGTAAGATAATAATCTACTTTTGTACACTCACAACACGTGACAACTGAAATTTTATTAGTTTATTATATTTCCCTAACATTTTTGAAAAAACAAAATTATTTTTAAAAAAATTCCAAATCAGAACTATCCCCAAAATAACGAAAAAATTGAATCACATTGTGCAATTAGGTAAAGACACAACAAAAAAGTTAGACAATACCAATGTGGTATATAAAATTTCGTGCAATAACTGCCCTGCAAAATACACAGGCGAGAAAAAGAGAGCACTGAAAGACAAAACAAAAAAGTCAGACAATACCAATGTGGTATATGAAATTACGTGCAACAACTGCCATATAAAATACACAGGCGAGACAAAGAGAGCACTTAAAGAGAAGAAAAGAGAACACAAAAACAATTACAAAACTGAATCTGTGGTATCGTTGCATCAAACTACTAACAATGATACCTTTAAATTGGATGACATCAAAATACTGAACAATGAGCCAAATTACAAGGAACGAATGATTTCTGAAATGCTCGATATAAGTCAGACAATAATAATATAAATAAGAAAGAAGACTCATACACTTTGAGTCAAACTTATAAAAGCTTTTTCAAAAACATACGTTGCTGACCACATCTATTAGTGTGATATACTGACCTCTTGATGTATCTGTGTAAATATGTGTGTTTTACTATAAATTGACAATTTTGCGAAATGCAGATGCTTTTGCCTATTTGACTTGCGTGCAAATGAACATCGTAACGTTAAATCTTTCCCTTCTGTGTTTATAATAAAGGCACTTGTAGAGTTTGTGCTTCATTTTTATTATTTGTTAGTTTTGTACTGATTCGTTGTTTATTTGTTAATAAAGCCTAAAGAGGTCGACACTCCAGTCGACAGAGCGTTGCTGTATTAAATAAAGCGAAAGCGTTGTGTGTTTTTTATTTTGAAGTTTGCCCCAAAAGATCAACTAGTAAATTATTAAATTATAATAATCTAATTTTCCGTGTTTTTGCTAAGCCCACTTCCTCATGATGCAGAATCATCGTTATTAGTATGATAATCATTATTATTATTATCATCATCATTATCATCATCGCCATGACCATTATCATTGTTATTATAACCGTTATTGATTTAAGTGTTATTAATATCATTATTAGCATTATTCTCCTTAGCATTATCATTTTCATTATTTTTTATTTTATTATAATCACTATCACCATAATTATTATCATCACCTTAAATATAATAATTGTGATTATTATTATCATTATATTATTATCATTAACATCATTATCATGATAGTTATCTTTATCATCACGATTCTCATTAATTTTATTTTTACTATCATAATTATCATGATTTCATCACTATTATTATCATGATCATAAACACGGCTATAATTATTATTATTATCGTTGTTATTGTTACTATCAACATTTTTATTCTAATTTTTTATTTAAATATTTTTTTCCGAGGTAGTCCAGAACACTTTCATGCACAATAAAAGGGTGTACAAGCCTTTACCTGTGTAGGACTCGTTATAACCATATCTGCTAAATAGGCAAGACCTATGTTTTGGGACACCTGACATAAAATCTGCTCTTGCATTTAATCTCTAAACTGGGACCATGAAGCCCTTGTACGGGCTTTCTCTAGTGCTTCGTTACTAACGCCTCATGTCACTTTTTGCGTCGAGTAGGGTATTTTCTAGTTTCCGTCATACATCTGAGCAGCTTTTTCCTGTTAAGTTAGAGAAAAAAAAATAATAAGCTGACGCTGGGCAGAAGTGCAATAAGCGCCCCCACCGCAGATCTCGCAGGGCAAAAACTTAGGCCACCAAGGCACAGCTGCTTATCAGCAGGAAGGTAATATAGCGAAGCAGTCTATGAAAGCCTGCCAGGATTGAAGCACCCACGCAAGCCCCTATCACCGGATCCACGCTCGCACCAACTCCGCTAAGTCATCCAGAAAACCATCCTCCTTTTTGGCCCAGAGAACTGTATGTATGTGTTGGGCTACTGTAGTCCACCTTTCTTTGTGGAGTAGAATTTTATCTATGACGTTGTCAGGCCTCAAAGTTATGATTCTTTCCTGCAACACACTTTGTTTAGCATGCCGCTTGTTGCAGTTAGAGAATGAATGTTCTGCATCATCTGTATCGTAGCCACAGTACTTGCACGCAGCCACCAGTGTTCTTCGCATCTTCTTGAGGTACGAGCGGAAATACCCATGATTTAAGCAGAATTAAATATAATAGTAATTGACTTCTCTGTGCTGTTGCTCAGTCCATTTCTTAACATTTTAAGTTAGGCGTGCCGTCCATTTACTTTTAGTTTAATCTTGCCATTGATGTTTCTAGCATTCCTAGGTAGTTTTCCGGGCGTTTTACTTGTCCTTTATTCTTTCTAGGTCCTGCTCCATAGGGTGCTTCGATCGTCTTTCCCTCGCAAGGACGTCGGTGGAAATAATGCCCGCTATCACTATTATCGCAGAATTTAAGACAGTAAGATAGGCGCAGGCTCCTTTTTTTTGAACTTGACCGATTTGAACTTTTTTTTTTTTCAACGTTTATCTCATCTCCCCATATCTCAGCCCCATACGGAATAACAGACTGGGCCGTAGACATGAGGAGCCTGCATTTTTCAGGGTTTGGTCCTCTAACGTTTGGCATAATTTGGTTTAATGCAGCTACTGTTGCTGCCACCTTGTCTGCTGCTTGCCTAAGGTGGCTCCAAAACGTGAGCTTTCTATCCGACGTCACCCCTAGGCATTTTACAGCGTCCTTCGTCATTACTTCTCCTTTTTGTACCTTAAGAAAGATTATGGTATCGATCTCTTTTCTCGTCAATAGTACAATCTCCGTCTTTCCTGGTGCAACTTTAAGTCCGTGGTTTTTCATCTATGGAGTCACCCTCTGCATAACCTGATTAATTCGTATCTGGACAAGTTTCATCGTACGTTCGACTATCACTACAGCAGAATTATCTGCGTATCCTACCAAGAACGTCCTCTCTGGCATTTCCTGGCGGGGAAGTCCGATGTATGACACGTTTCAGAAATCGGGTCCAAGTATAGAACCCTGGAATGCCCCTGCAGTTATTTTCTTCTTTGTTTTGCCTTCTGTTGTCGTCTAGGTTAAGAAGCAGTCCTACAAATAATCTCACCATACTCTCAAGAGATAGTCTGGTGTTCTAAACGAGTATTTCAGAGCGTGAAGCATGTCCTTTTAATTTGCTGAACTAAAAGCGTTTTTTACATCCAAGGTCACAAGAAGAACGTTGGGTCTTGCTCCATGGCCTATGACTCGAGTGTTCTAAACTGCTTTTACTACTTCTGTTACTGCTCCTACGGTAGACCTTTCTTCCTTTCATTCATAGTGCCAGTTAAATAAGTCTCCTGCGTTTCGTATTGCCTGTAAAAGATGGCTCTTAAACAGCTTTTTGTATAACTTTCCAGGCGTGTCATGCATGCGTAGCAGCGTTGAAGATGACCAAGAGTTAGGCTCCCACTGGCCTTTATCAATTAGTACCAGTCGTGCGTTTTTCCAGGGGGTTCAGAACGAACCGTTTTGCAAACATGCATTGATTTGGTTTAAAAGCACCTGTGAGTATTTTGCCACCAGTGTTTTAACAACGACTGCCAGTGTACCATCTGGTACAGGAACTTTAACGTTTTTAAGCAATCCGGCTGTGTGCTCTAGTTCCTTCTGGGTGAATAAAAGTTCATTTTCTATGAGCTCTAAGTCTGCTTGATACTCCAGCTGTGGATGAATCGGAAATAGCGTATCTATGATAAACTTCATGGTATCTGCGTCTTTGTTTGCAGTTGGTGCCAGTCTTGACATTTTTTCCATCACTATCTGGTATGCTCTGCCCAAAGGGTTGTTTTTACTTCCTGGCAAAGAGTCTGCCAGCACTCCAGCACTGCTTTTTGCTGTTGTTAATAGCAGCCCACATCGTCTTTCTCGTAAGCTGGTACTCAGAGTACCTTTGTTTGGACTCCTGTCTGTTTTATGGCGTTTTGATAAAAGCGTCTGTATTTAAGACATTTGCCCCTTAATTTAGCAATTTTCTTGTTCCACCAATAAGTTGAGGGTTTACCGTTCCATTTTTTTTCTGGGCATGGAGGCCTACCATGCAGTTTTGAGGAGTCGCATGGTTGCCTCAGTAAGCTTCTGTACTTCTTCTGCTATGTTTAAGTAATGTTTATCGCCTTGGATAGCAGCGATGCCATTCTCATCTTTTTTCGCTAATCGTTCTCTGTCCAGCTTCTTAACATTTCATCCTGTTTTGCGTGCTTATTCTCTTTTATCTATTGTATCGGTGATTACAAAGAAAATAAATTGGTGATTGCAGCCAATTTCGTCCTTGATAACCTGCTATTTCTTCACTCTCGGCGCAAGGCTCTCCGAAGCTCGTGTAATGTCGGGTCTTGATTCGCTAAATCCTGGCCTAAAAAAAGTCGTGGTCCTTTCTTCGCTTACAACGACTAGTCCTAGCCTTGCCACCATATCTAGGACTGCCCGGCCCTTACAGTTCGTTGTAGGTATTTCTCATTCTACTGCTCTTGCATTAAAGTCTACAGCAACTTATAGGTTGCCTTCCATGCCATCCCTAATGATATCTTCGAGGTAATTTATTCTTCTCCTGTATTCCTCGTTACTAGTAATTGGTAAAAAATAGCATCTGACATACGTAATACCCCCACTTTTTAACCAGAAAAATGTCTTTCCAATCCTTTTGCATCTTGGTAGATTGTGTTTGGTCTAGGAACTGAAATAGCCGATATATTTGTTGCGTTGCTAAGCCACTTAGTAGGCTCAAAGTCCTTGTACTGCTCGCTTAAAAGCGCTATGTCTAGCCTTATTTCACACAATATTTGTGGCAAATGGGCATCTGCGACAATTAACCCGTTCACGTTTCCTTGGAGAACTATGGGCATCATGTCAAATTTCTTTTTCCTTTGTCCAGTACCTGTCAAAAGGCCTTGCACGATCCAGATCCAGGCACATGACTAGTGCTCTCTCCTCCATGTGCGAATTCACTGCATAAGACACATCGTGATTTGGCCTTACAGTCCTTAGCTCTCTGTTTGTCTTCACCGCATCTCCAGTAAAGGCCTGATTGGTCCAGGCCTCTACAGTCGTATATTGTGTGCCCATATCCCAGGCACCTGTAGCATTGCTAGACAATAATCCTGTGCCTTAGTGGGCACCAGATCAAACTCACTGCTATCTTCTCTTTCCTCAAAAGGGACAAAGCGCCAGCCTCGTCCATTTTGGCCAGCGCAATTTTTTCCTGCTATCACTTTGGCGGTAGCATAGCCACTTTAATTTTTTCTTGATCTCCTCTGGTTTCTGCAGCCTCTTGAATGGCTGCTAAAACTTTCTTTTTATCGGCAACTGACTCTAAGTCCAGTACCTCCAAGGCAACTGTAGATTTTTCTACCATTCCTGCGGTATTGATAGCTAGTGAGGTGGCGTGCTTTAACTTCTCCGTCTCTTTTGTGCTTTTGGCAAGCTGTACTAGATCGCGATTAACTTTATTTTTTTTCTTAAAATTATTTATTAAATTATTATTATAATGATTGCTGCCATCAATATTGTTATTTTTGTTACCATATTTATTTTCTTTATCGTTATTATGGTCGTAGTCATTATTATCATTATTTAGCTTTTTGTCACTGTCATTATCATTACTATTATCATTATTATGATCATCATCGTCATCTTTAATAACATTATCCTAATGATCATTATTATCTTCTTTATAACCATCACCATCATTACTATCATCTTTATTACCATAATTATTATCATCAACGTTATTAACATTATCATCTTTTAACATGGTTATCGGAATCATTATTATTATCATTGCTGTCATTATTATTTTTATTTTTATTACCACTTTTAATATCTTTTGAAGAATTATTATCTTTGTTGTGATGTTTTTTTTTATTTAAGTAAACGTAATTATCTTAGTTATTAGTATTATCATTATCATCATTATAATCGTCATCATCTTTATTATTATTATCAATTTAATTTTTATTATTATTNTTATTATAATTATTAATATCATCATTATTATCATTATTATCATCATCCCCATTCTTATTATCATCATCATCATTGTCATCATTATCATCATTTTCGTTATCATCATTGTAATTAACATCATCATCATTATCATCATTTGCATCATTATCATAACTCTTTTTATTGTCATTATTATTATTATCATTAATATTATTATTGTCATTATCATAATTTTAGGCATAATTATCATTATCATTATCATTATCATCTTCATCATCATCATCTACATGACTATTATCATCATCATTATCATCTTCATCATCATTATTAACATAGTTAACATCATTATCATAATTATCGTCATGATTATTATTATCATTATTATCATTATCATTATCATTATCATTATTATTATTATTATCATTGTGACGATCATCATAATCATCATTATCATCATCATTATCATAATCTCTGTTATTGATTTTATCATCATCGTTATCATCATTATTATCATTATTATTTTTATCATTATCATTATCATTATCATAATTTACAGAATCATTATCATCATCATCATCATCATCATCATCATTATTATAATTATTATCTTAATTATGATAATTATCATCATCATTATTATCATCATCATTATTATTATCATCTTTGTAATCATAATTATTATTATTATCATTATAATAATTATTGTTATTAGGAAAATAATCATAATTATTATTATTATCATCGTGATAATAGTTATTGTTTTATAATTTAGTCACAAACATTTTACCCACATTGAGAGAATTATTATTATTTTATTTGTAATTATCGACAGTATTTGCATAATTTTTGCTCGTGGTCTTATTTTTATCGTTATCATTGATATTTACAAAGATTTTGATTCTGTGATTGTCATTTTATTTGTGACTTATTATCATTATTATTTTTTCTGTCATCATTATCATCACCATCATCATTATTAGTACTATTATTATCGTCATTATCATTCCTATCTTTATTATTATTGTCATTATTATTGTTATTGCTATGAATTTTTCAATCATCATTAATTCAATTTTATAATTATCATTATTATCATGATTATCATTCCTGTTAACATAACCATCTTTATTATTGCCGTTGGCATCATCGACATTATCGTCATAACTGTTAGTCTTATGAGTATCATTATTATTCATATTGTATTCATTATCATGACAGTTATATCCATACTATTATTGATATTGTAATTATTAAAACGATTTCTATTTTTACTATTAAATTCATTGTCGTTATAACCATAATCCTTCCTGCTGGCAAAATTATTTCTCTTCTCATCACCATGATAATTATTATCAACATTATTGTAATCGAAATTACTAGCATTGTTTTTTTTATAATTATTTTTATTATAATTAAGACTACATTTTGCTGTTCTTTCTTAATATCGTTATCATTGTACATATTGTCTTCATTGTCGTCATCATTGTTGGAGTCATCATCATCATTTTTATTATTATTATAATTATTATTATTATTATTGCTTTTATCATTGTCATTGTTATTGCCATGATTATCATTATTATTATCATTATCATAGTCATAGATTTTGTTACCATGGTCAGCTGGAAGGTAGCACACTGACTTTAAACAAAAGTAAGCCAGAAAAAAAAATAAAGAAGTGAAGAAAGGCATACGAAAAAACCAATGCCATTCTAGTAAAACTAGCATAAAAAAAGTCATACGCGAAAGTACTGGGGGGATTTCATAAAGTTGTCAATCCAAAAGACTGCGGTGCAAAAGTTACTATACGCAGCATGAAGGCTGGTTGTATTCTAGTGAAGCTTGCCAAAAGCACCAAAGACAAGGAGAAGTTGACGCAGGCCATCTCACTGGCTATCGGTACCACAGAAAAAGTACAATTAAGGAAATCTAGAGTTACCTTGGAGATACTGGACTTAGAGGCAGTCGCCGATGGAGAGGAAGTTTGAGCAGTTATCCAAAAGGCTGCTAAAACCGAAGAAGACCCATGCAAAAATAAAGTGGCTATTCTTCTGCCAAATCGATGACAGGAAAAAATGGCACTTGCCAAAATAAACGAGGCTGGCGCTTTGTCCCTTTTGAGGAAAGGGACGATAGAAGTAGGATAGATCCGGTGAAAACTAAGGCGCAGGATCATCGTCTAGCGATGCTGTAGGTGCCTGAAATATGGGCACACAAAATACGACAGTAGAGGCCTGGACCGAGCAGGCCTCTGCTAGAGATGCGGAAAAGACAAACACAGAGCTAAGAGCTGCAAGGCCAAGCCATGATATGTCCTATGCAATGAATCCACGCATGAAAAAGAGAGCACCACATATGTGCCTGGGTCTGAAGCAAGCAGAGTCTTTAGACAGGTCCTGGACAGAAGAGGGATGAACTTGACATGATGCCCAGAGTTTCTCAAAGAAACATGAACAGATTAATCGACGCAGATGTCCTTAAATAAATAAAAAAGTAGACGTAGTGCCCATGAGTGAGCAGTACAGAAACTTTAAGCCACCTGAGTGGCTCAGCAACGCAACAAATATGTATGCTATTTAAGTTCCTAGACCAGACAAAATCTGCTAAGACGCAAGCGGATTGGGAAGAAATTTTGTCTAAATGAAAATTGAGCGCATTACTTATGTCAGCTGCTTCTTTTAACCAAACACTAGTATCGAAGAATACAGGAAAAGGAAAAATCACTTTGAAAATACCATTAGAGGTGTAATGTAAGGCGACTTTATAGTTGCTGTAGACTTGAATGCAAGAGCAGTAAAATGGTAAATACCTACAATAAACTCTTAGGGCCAAGTAGTTCTAGATATAGTGGTAAGACTAGGACTGGTCATTGTAATCGAAAGAAGAACTATGACTTTTCGAAGGCCAGGATTTGGCAAAATTAATACCAGACATTACACTGGATTTGGAAAGCCTTGTGCCGAAAGTAAAGAAATGGCATGTAATTAGGGACAAAAATGACAGCAATCACCAATATATCGTTTCTTAAGTCACTGATACAATAGAGCAAAGAGGAATAGCACGCAAAAAAGGATGAAATGTTTAAAAGCTGGATACAGATCGACTAGTGAAAAAAGTTGAGAATGGCTTAGCTGCCATTTAAAGCTATAAACAAAGCTCAAACACAGTAAAAAAAAGCACACAAGCTCATCAAGGCAACCATGCAACTCCTTGAAACCGCATGCAAGGCTTTCATGCCCAGAAAAAAAGATGGAACAACGAACGCTCAACTTACTGGTAGAACAAGAAAATTGCAAAATTGAGGCGCGAATGTCTCAAATACAGACGCTTTTATTGGAGGACCAGAAATTGACCAGAGGCTGGACAAAGGTACTACGTGAACCAGCTTACAAAAAAGACGATGCGACCTGCTAATAAGAACAGCAAAAAGCAGTGCTGGCAAACTCTGTACCAGAAAGTAAATAACGACTCTTGGAGCAAAGCAAAACAGGTAGTAATGAGAAAACTAAAAAGACTGGTATTAACTGCAAACAAATACGCGTATACCATAAGGCATACTGTGAATACGCTATTTCCGATGCATCCAGACCTCAAGGATCAAACAGACTTGAAGTTCGTAGGAAATGCACCTTCGTTCACACAAAATGAACTTGAGCTAGCAGCCAGATCTTATGAAAACGAAAAATCCCCTTATCAAATGTCATACTGGCAGAAGTTATTAAGACAGTGGTGGCAAAACACCAACAACTGCTTTCAAAACGTTACAATGCATGTTTGCGATAAGGGTTGTTTCCAACTCCCTGGAAAAACGCTTGTCTGGTACTGATCGATTAAGGCAAGGAAGAGCCAAACTTCCCATCATAACTAAGGCAGTTATGCTTGCTAGACACGTCTCAATAGTTATACGAAAAGCTGCATGAGACTTGTCTTTTATCTCTTACTTTTATCTCTTACTTTGTCTAGACTTAAAGCTTTGATTCTGTCTTGTAATACATTTTGTTCGGCTTGCCACTGAGTGCAGTTAGAAAACGAATGTTTTGCATTAACTTTATCGTAGCCGCAGAACTTGTACGCAGCCACCTTTGTTTTTCGCATCTTTTTGAGGTACAAGCGAAAATTTCTGTGATTTAAACGGAATTGAGAAAAATAGTCATTTACTTTCCCGTGCTTTAGCTTAGTTTATTTTGTGACATCTTTTATTAGGTATGCCGGCGAGTTACCTCTAGTTTCATCTTGCCATATATGTTGCCAGCGTTTCCAGGTTTTTTCCGGGCGTTTTTCTTGGCCTCCATTCTTCCGAAGTTCTGCTCCGTAAGGGAATTTAATTGCCGTTTCCTCGCAAGAAGGTCGATGAAGATTGCACCTGCTATTACCATCACAGCAGATTTTAAGACAGTACAATAGGTGCAGCTATTATTTAGGCTCCTAGTATTCGAACTGAAGTGATTTTTACTGTCTCTTTTTCAACGTTCGTTTTATATTTTCATATTTTAGCCCCGTACAAAAAATTAGACTGGGCCGTACACATAAGAAGCCTGTGCTTTGCAGGTTTTGGACTTCTAACGGTTGTCATCATTTGGCATAATGCCACTACCCTTGCCACCACCTTGTCTGTTGCTTGTCTAACATTATTTCACAGCGTAAGCTTTTTATCTAGCGTCACTATAGATATTTTACGGCATTTCTTGTTATTACCTTTTTTTTTACCTTAATGAGGACGATGGTATCTCTCTTTTTACTCGTCAGTAGTACCATTTTTGTCGTACTTGTTGCAACTTTGAGCCTATGATTCTTCACCTATGGAGCCAATTTCTGCATAACCTGGTTAAGTCGTATCTGGACAAGTTCTGTCGTGCATTTGACGATTACTACAGCAGCATAATTCGCTTATCCTACCAAGAACGTCCCCTCTGACATTTTCTGGCGGAGCAGTCTGTCGTATGACACGTTCCAGAGATCGGGTCTAAGTGTGGATCCCTAGAATACCCTTGCAGTTATTTTCTTTATTATTTTGATTTCTGTTGTCGTATCGGTTGAAAAGCGGTCCTTAAGATAATCTTCTAATACTCTTAAAAGATAGTCTTTAGAAAGATAGTTTTTATTATCTTTATTGTTTTTATAATAACTATTATTATCAATCTCGACGACCTTAACATTGCTATTTAATTTACTATATTTGTCATCGTTATAATCATGATCATCTTTTCTGATACCATTGTCATTGATGTCATTATTGTAACTGTTTATACCATCATGATTAGAACCATTCCTTATATTACTATCATCAATATTTTAATACTCTCTTTAATCATTACGACCAATGTCAGCATTTTTATTAGCAGCATAAGCATTATTACAGTATCGTCATTATCATTACTTTTATTATTATGACTTTTGATTTTAATATTATTATAATTATTACTGTTATCATGGTTATGTCTGTTATTATTGTTTTTCCATTATCACTACTGTTATTATTGTTATTTCTGTGTTTTTTATTTTTACTATAATTATTATTATTATTATTACTAGATTTATTATTATAAATGCATTTAGTAATATTACTACGGTTTTTTCTAGTTAGTATGATTGTTACTATTATTATTGTTACCATTGTCATTAATATTGACAGTAATATGAGCATCTTTATTGAAATTGCTACCATCATCGTCATTAATAACTTTAGTTCTTTTATTCTCACAATTACTATTATGGTGTTTATCCTTATTGACACATTTATTGTCTTTTTTTTCTTTAAATCATCGTCACTGGTATTATTAGACATTATTTTTATTATCGATGCTGTTAATAGTATCTTTTATTTTATTGACAATATCATTGTCATAAACGTTGACATCGTTATTGTCATCGTTATTTTCATCATAATGTTTTTTTGTTATTGTCCTTTTTACTTACGTCATTGTCGCTATTATTTTATTTGCCAGATTTATCTGAATTACTATTTGTTACGTAGGATTCTAAAGGTTTGGGGTGCTTAATAACAACGCGGCAGTTACACTCAATCTCTTTATTGCTATATTCCTTGAGGGAAGGCGCCTTGCGGTCCCGAATTACTTATTGCGACTATCCTCCTTCTAGTCCTGACATTCAAGAGCCCTGTGGCCACTGCTGCGGGCCTTTTTATGCTCTTTTTTCCCCACTTGTGCTCCTTCCTAATACTAATAGCTGAGGCCCATCCCAGGTAGTATGTTCCATACTGTACGTGACACGTCCGAGGCCGCTTCGTTTTCGCCCTCGACAACGTTCTTTTGTGTACCACCTCGAGAATGATTGCTTAATTAGTGTCTGTATCATGTTGTTCGTGTTGTAATGTATACTAATCATATGAGAAAAATTAATGAAGTGTGTCTCTGAACATCCTCGTTAATTTTTCTTTTACAGGCTTTGATTAGTTTTCCGCAGGTTAATAATTGTGTTATTACATATATTGTTCGTGTTTGCGCTCTTCCCTCTTACATAATAAATTGATAAATATGCCATTGCGGGTCTTACTTTCATTTATGATTGATCAATTACCATTCATTGCTTATTATATAATTTAACTTATTTACTTATTTACTTACATTTTTTTTTTTTAATTGTTTCATACATACTCATTTTCATCATTATGATTATTATTTTCCTTCTTTCGGTTTTATTTTTCTTACAACGTTTTGTATATTCATTTTCTTTTTATTTTTTTAAATTTTATTATTATCATCATTATCGTTACTATTATTATCATCATCATTTTTATTATTTTTATTATTATCATCACATTAGTATCATCATCATTATCATTTTTTTTAAAAGCATGATAAGTATTAGTAATATAATAACTATAATCATAATTATTATTATTATCTTTGTCTATATTAATATTTTTTTCGTAATTATTATTATTATCATCGCTAACGTTATCATTGTCATATTTATATTTNAGTATTTTTTTTTTTTATTTTTTTTTTTATTATACATTTAACGCATTATTCAACCAAAAGGTATAGTTATCCTTTTTTTTCCGTTGTCACTCCCATTTATCGTAAGCTCCTAGGTTCCTAGGTTACCCTTGATTAAGGAAAGAGAGAACAACTACGAGAGAGAGAGAAAAATTTTACCGTCCTTCTTATTTTCTTTTTATTTCTTTATTTTTATTTCGTTTTAACGTTCTGTGTAAATACATATGCCATGCCATACAATTCATTACACATATTTTTCTAATAATCAATAAATGCAATCTAGTATTAGGACTTGACTGGTTATTACGGTAAGTAGCGAGTGTGGCTCCGTCTTTATATTCAGGGTATATAGTTGCATATAATATTAATGTGATACTCATGTACATCTATATTTGTTACACTATGTATGTGTATTCTATAAACATAAGGTACATAATAGTCTTATTCCTTAGGAATTTCTTTTTTTTCGCTCAAAATTCTGTTTTCTTTCCCACGTCGCGTGTTAGGTACATGCGTGTCTGTATGTTTACAGCGTTGTTTTCGCCGATTCTTGCAACATTCGTGTATGTATTTGTTTATTGTACCTTTGGAAGGTACCGCGTTGTATTACAGTTTGTCCCTATTTTTGTTAGGTAGAGCTTGGAGGAGTAGATGATTTGATGATCGTGCCTTTCCGTAGTGAGCAGTATGTCACGTCGGGACCAATACTTTACTTCTTTCCCCTTACTTATACATTATCTCCTGTCGTCCCCCTTTTTCTTATTACTGTATATATATATACCTTATCTTTTCCTTTTCTCATGTGACAGGATTCAAGGAAGGAATGTAAAAGAGATTCTGTTGGGTTTTCCCCTTCTCATTGCTGCTCTCCCGGCTGTGTACTCGCTGATTTTATCTGGTACTCTTTCTTGTTGTTCCCTCACAATGCAAAAAATTTTACTATGACTGGTGCAAGTGCGATTTTTGATATTTTCGTGCAGTTGCCCGAGTTCCTGAAGTTTAAGAAAAAATTTTTTTCAGTTGGGTACACGGCTCGTTTTGATCCGTACGCTTATTTCAGCGTACTGAGGCCTCTGTGTGAGCAAGGGTGGTCTCACAACGTGGCCCCTTTGCCCTTGCGGTGGTACCCATATTGTAGAGGTGTTGGAACCTGTGAGGTTCGGTGCCCCTTAGGGGTACTGTTTCTCTTTGTTTTCCAGGAACACGAGGAAGCGGTGGCGCGCACGTCATTCGACGGCTGCGTGCTGAAGAAATACTGTCGAAGTCTTGAGTCCAGGGTGACTTATACTATGGTTATCGGGTGTACTTGCCACCGGGCCTTGATGGTGGTGGTAGTCGACGTGCAGTTCGACGCTGCTTCCTATCCTCTCGACAGCCGACCGATAATCCAGGTGCACTATCCGTTGATTTACTTTTCGTCATAGTTTGCCAGTTATATGCTTTTGTAAAGAAAAATTACCTTAGGTGGACGGTCCAGTGGATGGTCTGTTCGTCGCCAAGGACATGACCACCGATCCAGTGTTGTCTCATGACGACTGCGTGAGCCGTTTACGGGCACTGTTATTATCCAGGAGTAACTATGGTGGGGGCAGGATAGTCCCTGAGGGCGGGCGGAAGAAGGAGGGAGGAAGAGGGAAGAGGAAGATCTGTCCTAGCTTGCGGCCCACGATAAAAGTGTGATAAAAATGTTTTTCTAGCGGTTGCCCCTCATTATTTTTATTTACCGTTCTTCCATGTTTCTCTCGGCTGTACAAATATGTACCTCAAAAAAGGTTTTTTTTTTTTACATATAGATGCCTATATTCTGCATATGTCTCCTAAGTGAACACTTATGTGATAATTGTATTGACATGGTTTTAACGCTAGTTAGATAGAGCCACACGCACTTTTTACCCACCTCTCATACATCGTTCATGTAAAGAGTAACAAAGAAAATAAAATAGAATATCACTTTATTATATACGTTATTTATTCATTTCCTCTCATTATTATGATTGTTATTATTATTTTTATATTGCATGTTTCTCTCTTCTCTTTAATTCCTCAGTCTGTGCTAATTTTGAACGTAATATATTTCCTTTCGTTGCATGTCTCCTCCCGTATGCCTGTATTTAATCAATCTTCGTGGTGCGTCTGGGGGCCTCGATAG
Organism: Copidosoma floridanum; assembly: GCF_000648655.2. The sequence continues at coordinate 710,390 of NW_019382040.1, forward strand.
AAAAAGAGTTCCCAAGAGAAGTGGTATTTATTTTCACATCTATTTCTACCCCCTATTCGTCTATACTGCTATTATTTGTAAGCAACAATTGGGGTTGGGAGCAAGTGGCCTCTTGGTCCCTTTCACTTTTCTTCTTCTCTTCTTCTTATAATCTCATCCCTTGGACACGGAGATTTTAATACACAAGCTTTTTTTGTTTTGTCCACATGTGAGACCCGTATTTCTACATTTCTCTGTAACTTCACATTATGGTTCCTGTGATCCATGCCAACTATTTCGTAAGGGCCCTTGTATTGGTCATCAAATTTCCCTTTAGATGGCTCTTTTACTACATACACGATCTCACCTTCCATAAAAAAAATTCGTGTTTAGCGCCCTATCATAATAGTACTTTGATCTGTATGTGTTCTGTGTTAGGGTCATTGCTGCCAATGATCGTAATTGCGCGAGTGTCCCCGTTATTTGCAGCAGTAACTCTGTATATGTTTGACCCACCTCTGGCCTCTTGAAGCTTGACGGAAGTTTTGCCTGTTGACCAAATATAAGCTTATAGAATGTGTAGCCTGTACTCTCGTGTTGCGACGTATTATAAGCGAGCATACAGAACGGCAATAGTTCGTCCCATTTTTCGGTCTCGCTAATATAGGCTTTTAAGTATTCAGTTAAAACGTGGTGCATGCGCTCAATTGCCCCGTTGCTCTGAGGATAAAATGCCGTGCTCCCAAGTTTTTCAATTTTGAATAATCGCGTAAACTCGTCCATCGTTTTGTTCATAAAATGCGTTCCTCGATCTGATAATAATTTTTCTGGCGCTCCAAAGTATGCTAAAAATTTATTCGTTAAGGCTCTTAACGTTTCTTCAGCTGTTGATCTTTGTACCGGTATTAATTCAATAAACTTGGTTAGGCAATCCTGTATTGACAGGATATGTGTATAGCCGTTTGTTAAAGGCTTATTAATTGGTCCGTAATAGTCAATCGAGATTTTTTCAAACGGTCTGCTGGGCGTATCTGTAACGAGCATAGCTTGCTTGGTTTTTACACGCACTAGCTTTTTAGTCTGACATGACCTGCATCCAAGTATAAATTTCCTTACATCGGCCCTCATGTTCCTCCAATAATAGTCCCTTGCTATCTTATTGTAAGTTTTATTCATTCCTTTATGACCCCCGATTGTTGATTCGTGATACTCCTTGATAACCTTATTTCTTTGATCCACTGGTGGTTTAACTAAGGTGTTCATGCAAAAGGTCACTGCAACCTTGAGGTTTTTGAAAGTTTCCTCAAATTGTTCCACGAAGTAGATCCATTAGCTCATGCTGAGTATTGCCAAGTCACGTATCACGCCTATAGACTTTATTTTATTTATCATTACTAGTGCCTTGAGTGACGTAATGCATTTCTTGATGTCCGATTTGAGCGCCGTATCTTCAAAATGCGATTTAATAAACTTTCGCATTACCGCGACCTTTCTTATATTTGCTCTCATGACGTCACCAACCATCTTTTTTTCATTATTTAGGGCTATTGGATCTATGTATCCGCGCTCATATAGGGCATCTACTGTTTCCATATCAGGCACGCTTTCTGTTACTGTCGCGAATACTAGGTTATCTAGATAATGAAATGGGTGATCCTTTGCCCGATGCATTCTTTGGAATAGCTGTATGTCTGCTTTTTTTCCCGGTAGCCACGGTGGTTTTTCATGTGGTAACCGTGTCCTGCATACTTTGTACTTTTTTAGCTGTGGGAGGTTTGATAATACTTTTTTTGAAGGTCTGCTTCCTCTGACTCACCTTCCGACTCCAGTCTGGCCTTGTTTAAACCAGCCCCCTCTTCACTCTCATTGTTTAGTAAGTCTGAACTACTTGAAGAGTCTGGGGGTGGTGGTGGATCAGGTGGGGGCGTGTCCCCATCTTCATAAACTTCCTTATTCATGGAGTTACTTTTATTACGCTCTATTTCTTTAACTCCTTTCTCTTTTTCTTTCCATGATTCGTTTACTTCAATTTATATTGGCGCCCAATTCGTCACTAACCCGCGATTCCCTTTTCACCGGGCTTTGTTCCTTCTCGCTATGCCGGGTTGGGGCAACGAGTAGCCTGAAGTGGTTGTTGAGAAGATGCAAGTGTACATATTTCTCATTGGCATTAATCGTGAAACTTTCGAAAATTTTACACTTTTTTCCCCTCTTTGTGCCCTGTAGATATATACAAAAAATTCTTCCTGATCTCTTGTGCGAACAAAAATATGCAATCATCATTACCATATTCTGTATTGGACTGCAGGATTTTTTCTACCTCCTCCGGGTCAACACATATATTTTTCCACTTCGAACATTGTAGTACATCCCGGAGTTCTCGCGCCGTCAATTGCAAGTCACAGGAAAAAATAAGAGAGTCGAATAAGCAATTACCTGGTATTTCTACTAGAAGTTCTTTGATAAGTTTTAAATTTTATTCGACTCCATGTAGTTTTGTTCTAAATTCCGTTTGGCTACATTTCCACCTCCTGTTTTACTTTCAAGCTTATTACTTACATCGGTATAATCGTCCATTACCCCTCTTATTCTTTCATTCCCCGATGGGTTTTCATTTATGTGTGGTAATCCACGCGGGGTATCTTCCTCGCTAAAGAATTTCTCTCAATCCCCTGAGCCCGTTCTCTCCTTCGAGGGCTGTTGAGATATGTTTTCATCATCATCTGTACTTACCGTCGGATCGCTCAGAAGTCAATCGGTGATAGTATCGGATTCCCAAGCGTCTATTCTGATTCCTGGCTTGCCTTTAAAGTCTCGGCGCTTAACATCTAGTCTAACTTTTGCTTGGAAGCTATCTATTAAGTCATTAAGTAACGCTCCGATCGTTTTGTTTACTTTTTCTCTTTTTTCTGGACTTCCTTTCGTCTGTGTACCCCATCGTGATTTATTTATTTGCTTCTTACTTACACTCTCACTAGACGGTCTGCTTTGTGCCCCTTCCTTCGGCGTCGGTCAGTCCCCTTCGACCGGATTCGGTATTTTCTATTGCTGCTTGTTACTCTCTAGGAGCACACTTTGCGCGTGAGCTTGGGCCCATTAGTCATTCCCCTTCTCTCCTTTATTCACATTTCTGCTTGACATACCTGCATCCGAACTCATCATCTCTATGGTATCTATAGGGTCAAGCATTCTTTCTTCTTTCCGATCAACTCTGTAACCAGGCCTGCCTGTGCCTGCTGGTGTCCCCCGTGCTTATCATTATTCGCATTTATGTCTATGATCTCTGTACCTACAGTTTTTTCTTCCTTTTTACCTTCCTCATTTGCTAGGCTAGCTGCGGCTAGTTGGAATCCCCAATGTTTTACCGGCTCGGATTTTTCTTTTAAGGCCACCGGTGAGTCACAGTTCGCTATGATAATCTACTTCGACACAGTTTCTATTTGCAGTGTAACTAAAAAATTTGGCGGGTGCCTATGCAGCGTATCCAATTGTTTTTTGCAATTTTTTCGTTGCATCTTCGGTTGTATTTCTAGTTCTAAATACGATGTGCTTGTTATTCTAACCCCTTTTTTCAAATTTTCTTCTTTGCACATGTAAGCTAATTTATCCTCAGTCGGACCCTGTGATAGGATTTGTTCTTCACCATTGTTTAAGGATCCTATTTAAATATTTTTCCCCTTATTCTCTTTTGCGATCTGTACTATCTGTTTACGTGGCCTGCCTTTTTTCCCTTATTTCTTACGTGGTTCAGCTCCTTTACTCTCTATATTTTCACTCGCCACCGGCCATTCTGATTCTGAATCTGCGTCACTGTGTTCATTGACCGTCAACTCATCTGAGTTATTCGTCTTGCGAGGGTTTTTCCTTTCTACCTTTTTGTTCAACTTGTCTGAATCTAATATTTTTATGTGCCATTTCTTATCCTTTCTTATTATGTTTCTCTCTCTTCTTGTCCGCATTTTGAATATTCGTGCGGGTGGCGCATTTATGTCACCATGACCATCTCTGTCCTGCTTTTCATCAAGTTCATATAACTCTCGTCACGGTAGTTCAGGATTTTTCTCTCCATCCTCTATAATCGGATTTTGGGACAGTGCATCCGGTGCCTTATTGGTTATTCCTGGTCTATAAATAACGTCGAATTCATAGCCCCTTAATTCAGCTTTAAGCCTATTAAATCTTACATCTGGCTTCTTTGATGAATGACAATGTTTAAGAGGCTCATGGTCCGTAACCACTGTAAATGTTCTGCCAAATAGATAGTGTCGAAACTGCTCTTTTGCATATACTATGGCGAGCAATTCTTTATCGTACGTAAGGTATCGAATTTCGCTGCCCTTTAGGCATCTAGGGGCATACTCACACGGATTGTCTTTTCATATTTCTCCCTGACTCCATATTGCCCTAATGGCATAGTCAGATGCATCCGTTGTCACCACAAATGGTTTTTCTAGATCGGGTGCTTTAAGTACAGGCTCGCTGCAAAGCGCATTTACGAGCGTTTTGAATGCTTGTTCATGCTGCTCTTCCCATTTAAACTGTGTACCTTTCTTCAGAAGCTCCGACAGTGGTTGAGCAATTTTAGCGTATCCTTTAATAAATCTCCTATAATATCCAATAAATCCAAGAAATTGTTTAATTTTCTTTGCATTTGTAGGCCTTGGATATTTCCTTGCAGCCTCGATTTTCTTTGGATCCGTTTTTATTTCACCATTTCCTACAATATGGCCTAACACTTTTGCTTCACGTTTTAAGAATCGGCACTTCTTTGGCTCAATTGGAAGATTTGCCCTTGACAATCGCTCTAACAATCTTATAAAGCGTTTGCGATGTTCTTTAAGATTCGACGCGAACACCATTCTATCGTCTAAATATACCTCTACCTCATGGCCCTGCAGCCCTGCCAGTGCAAGCGTTATTGCTCTTAGAAACGTGTCCGGAGAATCCGTGCAACCCATTGGCATTCTTTTGTACTGGTAATACCCATCCAGTCCCGAAAACGCTGTTTTATGAGCATCGTCTTCATGTATTTCGACTTGAAAAAATCCCTGCTTCAAGTCTACCACTGTAATATAGCGTACTGTCGCCAGATGTTCCAGTATATCACTCTGAAAGGGAAGTGGATGACAACTGCCCATTGTTATCTCGTTGAGTTGCCTGAAATCCGTTACTATTCGCCAGCACTTTTCGCCATCTGGTCCTGCGTTTTTAGGTACGATCCACATGTTTGAGCTGTACGGTGACTCTGAAGGCTCTATTATGCCTTGTTTAAGTAATTTCTTAATTTCAACTTTCATTTGCTCTCTCACAGCTGGCGGATATCTATACTGCTTCGTTACTATCGGTTTATCCGTAGTCATGTTTATTTTATGTTTTAAAAGATTTGTCGCTTTCAGTTTTTCCCCGTCGAGTCCAAAAACGTACGGGTCAACCTCTATAAGTCCTCGCACATGTTTTTTCTCTTCTTCGTTGCATCCCGATATGTCGACTAACTCCATTATTTTGTCGACTCGCGCTTTCCTGCAACTTAGGACGTCTGTTTTAATGTTTTTCTCAAGTATTTGAGTATTCTCGTTGTCACGGCCATCCTTGTCACAACCCTCGTTTCCCACGATATTTTTTTTCGTACATGTGCAACTGGCGTCCGTTTCTTATCTCATTGCCTAGTTTTTCATTCTCTTCAGGGTTTTCAGTTTCTCTAAACATCCGTACAAAGGCTCTTTCTAATGCTTCTACGTCATCCCCATTGACGTCCGATGAATCAGCTTTCTTCATCGTCTCACACTCTAAGAGGTCCACCACTGGGACTGGTACATTTATTATTTCATTTGATATATTTAGACATTCGGCATACACCCTACCATTATTGTTCGTTGCGATAAAATTACCGATCAAAATACCCTCTGTAAGCTTTTGTAGTGGGACCCAGCCCACTTTAATTTTCCTGTGCGACTGTTTTATATACGCATATATAACTTGCCTCGTTTTCGGCACAATTTCAAAACTTTCTGATTCTCGTAGCGGAATTCTCCTTCCATTCAACTTAAATGTATTGTCTTCGGCATTTATCTGACCGTTATAAAACTTAAAAATATCCCATCCTATGATTCCTTCCACCTCTATGGGGAAGTCATGGGGGACTACGAGTAGGGTACACATAAAGTTTTCTAGGGGTAATCTTATAGATCCCAAAGTTTGGCGAGCTCCGTGCGTTACGCCTTTTATTTTCAATTTTTCCCTACTCTTTACCGCTACTACAATATCAAGACAATTCTCTTTAATTCTTGAAATTTCCGCGCCGGTATCGGCATAAAATGTCACACCTTCGTTTATATAAGGGCTTTTTAGAATAACTGTGGGTAATGTGTATCCTATTTTCGATAAATTTATTTTTATTGTGTGAGATAGCTGTTACTCATCTTTTTCTTCAGCCCTAAAACTTTTACTGTTCGTGGTATAAGTCTCCGATACCTTATGCTTGCCATTATCCGTACCCTTTTCGAACACTCCTAACTTCCTCTCGTAAATTTTTTCATTTATTGCTTTGTTATGCCCGATGATTGGGGATCGCGTCGAACATCCTGCGAGTTTAAATGCCCAGTTTTCGAACTGTTTAACCTCGCACTTTGTCTATTGAGATTATCTCTCCTACAATCATCCCTGCAGTTATCCTGATTGGAGTATTAATTATTTCGCCTGTCCCGATAATCGTCCTTCCTGTGGTCATATCTATTATAATTATGACCTACTTTTCTGTCATTGTAACTATTTCCATCATAATTATTACTGTTATTATTATTGTTATAATAATTATTACTATCGTAGTTATATTTTCTTCCCTGGTAGCGATTCCCTTGGTTGTAAGGCCTTTTACCATTGTTCCCTTGTTGTCGATCAAAAATCCTATCGTTTCCATACCGACGGTGATAATCATTATACGCCACCTTCCTATCATACCATCCTTCTTCTTCTATTGTTTCTTTTTTTGGTTCTTCATCAACGTTAGGATTTTTTATTATTCCTTTTTTTGCATCTTGCCACAATTTTTCACATCCACTAGTAGAATGGGCGCTGTGCTCTCGACAATACGAACAGTACTTTACATCAGCCACACCGTCCCACTCGTCCGTATCTGACTTCCCCACGAGTGCGTCGCTACCGATAAGGCTCACCATGGCGTCATACCGTCTCTCGGCGTGATTTGCTCTCAATCTGCCCTTTAGCACTATCATTGAGCGGTGGAGGCTTAATTCATTATCTACAGTAATGGCGGCTTCAATAGCCTCCTCTAGCGTTTTTGGTTGGAACCCTGCGACGTTCCAGTTATATGGTGCCTTTAACTACCTTTTTGTTCAACTTGTCTGAATCTAATATTTTTATGTGCCATTTCTTATCCTTTCTTATTATGTTTCTCTCTCTTCTTGTCCGCATTTTGAATATTCGTGCGGGTGGCGCATTTATGTCACCATGACCATCTCTGTCCTGCTTTTCATCAAGTTCATATAACTCTCGTCACGGTAGTTCAGGATTTTTCTCTCCATCCTCTATAATCGGATTTTGGGACAGTGCATCCGGTGCCTTATTGGTTATTCCTGGTCTATAAATAACGTCGAATTCATAGCCCCTTAATTCAGCTTTAAGCCTATTAAATCTTACATCTGGCTTCTTTGATGAATGACAATGTTTAAGAGGCTCATGGTCCGTAACCACTGTAAATGTTCTGCCAAATAGATAGTGTCGAAACTGCTCTTTTGCATATACTATGGCGAGCAATTCTTTATCGTACGTAAGGTATCGAATTTCGCTGCCCTTTAGGCATCTAGGGGCATACTCACACGGATTGTCTTTTCATATTTCTCCCTGACTCCATATTGCCCTAATGGCATAGTCAGATGCATCCGTTGTCACCACAAATGGTTTTTCTAGATCGGGTGCTTTAAGTACAGGCTCACTGAAAAGCGCATCGACGAGCGTTTTGAATGCTTGTTCATGCTGCTCTTCCCATTTAAACTGTGTACCTTTCTTCAGAAGCTCCGACAGTGGTTGAGCAATTTTAGCGTATCCTTTAATAAATCTCCTATAATATCCAATAAATCCAAGAAATTGTTTAATTTTCTTTGCATTTGTAGGCCTTGGATATTTCCTTGCAGCCTCGATTTTCTTTGGATCCGTTTTTATTTCACCATTTCCTACAATATGGCCTAACACTTTTGCTTCACGTTTTAAGAATCGGCACTTCTTTGGCTCAATTGGAAGATTTGCCCTTGACAATCGCTCTAACAATCTTATAAAGCGTTTGCGATGTTCTTTAAGATTCGACGCGAACACCATTCTATCGTCTAAATATACCTCTACCTCATGGCCCTGCAGCCCTGCCAGTGCAAGCGTTATTGCTCTTAGAAACGTGTCCGGAGAATCCGTGCAACCCATTGGCATTCTTTTGTACTGGTAATACCCATCCAGTCCCGAAAACGCTGTTTTATGAGCATCGTCTTCATGTATTTCGACTTGAAAAAATCCCTGCTTCAAGTCTACCACTGTAATATTGCGTGCAGTCGCCAGATGTTTCAGTATATCACTCTGGAAGGGAAGTGGATGACAACTGCCCTTTGTTATCTCGTTGAGTTGCCTGAAATCCGTTACTACCCGCCAGCACTTTTCACCATCTGGTCCTGCATTTTTAGGTACGATCCACATGTTTGAGCTGTACGGTGACTCTGAAGGCTCTATTATGCCTTTTTCGAGTAATTTCTTAATTTCAACTTTCATTTGCTCTCTCACAGCTGGCAGATATCAATACCGCTTCGTTACTATCGCTTTATCCGTAGTCGTGTTTATTTTATGTTTTAAAAGATTTGTCGCTTTCAGTTGTTCCCCGTCGAGTCCAAAAACGTACGGGTCAACCTCTATAAGCCCTCGCACATGTTTTTCCTCTTTTTCGTTGCACCCCGATATGTCGACTAACTGCATTATTTTGTTGACTCGCGCTTTCCTGCAACTCAGGACGTCTGTTTTAATGTTTTCCTCAAGTATTTGAGTATTCTCGTTGTCACGGCCGTCCTTATCACAACCCACGTTCCCCACGATATTTTTCTTTGAACATGTGCAGCTGGCGTCGTTTCTTATCTCATTGCCTAGTTTTTCATTCTCTTCAGGGTTTTCAGTTCCTCGAAACATTCGTACAAAGGCTCTTTTTAATGCTTCTACGTCATCCCCATTGACGTCCGATGAGTCAGCTTTCTTCGTCGTCTCGCACTATAAAAGGTCCACCACTGGGACTGGTACATTTATAATTTCATTTGATATATTTAGACATTTGGCACACACCTTACCATTATTGTTCGTTGCGATAAAATTACCGAACAAAATACCCCCTGTAAGCTTTTGTAGTGGGACCTAGCCCACTTTAATTTTCCTGTGCGACTCTTTTATAAATGCATATATAACTTGCCTCGTTTTCGGCACAATTTCAAAACTTTCTGATTCTCGTAGCGGAATTTTCCTTTTATCCAAGTTAAGTGTGTTGTCTTCGGCATTTATCTGACGGCTATACAACTTGAAAATATCCCATCCTATGATTCCTTTCACCTCTATGGGAAAGTCATGGGGGACATACGTGTAGGGTACACATAAAGTTTTCTAGGGGTAATCTTATAGATCCCAAAGTTTCATGAGCTCCGTGCGTTACGCCTTTTATTTTTAATTTTTCCCTACTATTTACCGCTACTCCAATATCGAGACAATTCTCTTTAATTATTAAAATTTCCGCGCCCGTATCGGCATAAAATGTCGTACCTTCGTTTATATAAGGGCTTTTTAGAATTACTGTGGGTGGTGTGTATCCTATTTTCGATAAATTTATTTTCACTGTGCGAGATAGCTGCTGCTCATCTTTTCCTTCAGCTTTAGAATTNTTTGGCGAGCTCCGTGCGTTACGCCTTTTATTTTTAATTTTTCCCTACTATTTACCGCTACTCCAATATCGAGACAATTCTCTTTAATTATTAAAATTTCCGCGCCCGTATCGGCATAAAATGTCGTACCTTTGTTTATATAAGGGCTTTTTAGAATTACTGTGGGTGGTGTGTATCCTATTTTCGATAAATTTATTTTCACTGTGCGAGATAGCTGCTGCTCATCTTTTCCTTCAGCCTTAGAATTTTCACGCGTCGTGGCATAAGTCTCCGATACCTTATGCTTGTCATTATCCATACCCTCCTCTAATACTCCTAACTTCCTCTCATAAATTCCTTTATTTATTGCTTTATTATGCCCGACGATTGGAGATCGCGTCGAACATCCTGTGAGTTTAAATGCCCGGTTTTTGAGCTGTTTACCCTCGCACTTTGACTATTAAGATTATCTCTCCTATAATCATCCCTGCAATAATCCTGATTGAAGTATTGGTTATTTCACCTGTCCCGATAATCGTTTTTCCTGTGGCCATATCTATTATAATTATGACCTACTTTTCTGTCATTGTAACTATTTCCATCACAATTATTACTGTTATTATTATTGTTATAATAATTATAACTATCGTAGTTATATTTTCTTCCCTGGTAGCGACTCCCTTGGTTGTAAGGCCTTTTACCATTATTCCCTTGTTGTCGATCAAAAATCCTATCGTTTCCATACCGACGGTGATAATCATTATACGCCACTTTTCTATCATACCATCCTTCTTCTTCTATTGTTTTTTTTTTTGGTTCTTCATCAACGTTAGGATTTTTTATTATTCCTTTTTTTGCATCTTGCCACAATTTTTCACATCCACTAGTAGAATGGGCGCTGTGCTCTCGACAATACGAACAGTACTTTACATCAGCCACACCGTCCCACTCGTCCGTATCTGACTTCCCCACGAGTGCGTCGCTACCGATAAGGCTCACCATGGCGTCATACCGTCTCTCGGCGTGATTTGCTCTCAATCTGCCCTTTAGCACTATCATTGAGCGGTGGAGGCTTAATTCATTATCTACAGTAATGGCGGCTTCAATAGCCTCCTCTAGCGTTTTTGGTTGGAACCCTGCGACGTTCCAGTTATATGGTGCCTTTAATCCGTACAGAAACTGCCTCACTGCTTCATCGTCTAATCTCTTTTTCGACGCGTCTTTCTCGGTCCGCGTCAAGTATAGGTTCACTGTGTAGTCGCTGGACTCGCCCGCAATATTCCATAATTAATTCGTTATTCCATTGCGTGACAGTTTTAAGCTCCGCTGCAAGTGTCTCTATTCCTCCTATTTAATTGAATCTTCGAGATGGAGCCGACAGAAGCTCGTCAATTTAATTAAATAACGATAATCGCGTGCAGAACTGATCGTCCGCTATGCCCCGCAATTTATTTCCCAAAAGTCTTATGATATATTTTTCATACTGGGCAGGTATTGTTCCCTTTATCATCCTAACCATTTGCTTAAATAAGGGAAACTACACGGGGTCTCCATTATACAGTAATATACCATTTACTGCGTTGTTTAGGTAGCCTAATATATTAGGATTCGAGACTAAGGCTACCGGTACCCCTGTTTGTTGCCTAGTACTAGAAAAAAATGGCATGGTTTGATGCTGAGGGTTATCGCGTATGTTACTTTGTGTCTTTTGAAAAAATTCTGCCTGATTATTTATCAGCAGCTTGGTTGGTCGGTCACATGCAGGGAAAAGGTATTCAGTATTTGCATACACGTCATTATGATTTTCTTCGTATCCAAACCTCAGCCTATTTGTCCTATTGTTTGATGTATAGTAGTTATAATTTTTGTCATTTGAATGCAAAGGTGGCCAATCGCAGAATGGTATTAAACGTTGTTCACTATTTGTATTTTTTTGTTCTCGCCGTTTGGTATACTTTTCCTGCCAACTCGTTTTGCCTAGCCCTTCCACGCCTAATTCATCATGTTTCCTGTCCACCCATATGTTCTCCTAAATCGCATTCTCTTTCAATTCTGATTTTTCTGGTTCAATTTCCAACATCTCTATTTCTGCTGTTTCATTCGTTGGCTCTGCTAATTTTGTATTAGGATTCTTCTTAAATAAAATTTTTCATTTTATATTTTCGAATATCTTCAACATAAGAACTTGATTTTTCTTATCCATCTTCTCATAGAGTGCATACGATTCAGGGTCGTGTTCAAGCATAACCGTTATTGTATCTGAATCTTCCTGTGCCATGGAAAAAGTTTCGTTTAAACCATCCCTACCGTTACCAATCTCTTCTTGGTAGTAGGACATCATTATTCCTTTCCCCCTTTTTCTTTATATTAGAGTGATGTTAGCTTAATTATATTAGTTGATTTCAGTCCACGCACGAAGAAATAATAAAGGAAAAAGGATTCCTATTTTATTTCCGATTCTGTATTTCTATTTTACTGGCTTCTAAAACGAGCAGAACTAGCCGTATTTGGGTTAAGTATTATTTTTTGTACGTCGTTTTCTTAGCTTAACAACCCTGAGGGACAATAAGTATATATATTTGGGAGGATAAAAAAAATCATTACTTACTCTGACACAAGGCACAAAACGATGAGCGCTAATATACTCCAAGTCAGCCTCTTTACGATGGTTCCTTCTGAAACTGGATGTTGACTCTAGTCCTTTCTGACTCGATAGTAGCTGCAAGTGACTGACTTAAATTTTCTGCGCCTGTTGTTGCACTGCACCATGTGTGCTTCCCGATTGTTGCCCGAAAATTCCGAAATATCACGTGTAAAAAAAAAATTTTTATTTCGCGACAAAACCTACCCCACACTTAGCACCAAAACTTTTACGTAGGATTCTAAAGGTTCGGGGTGCCTAATAACAACGCGGCAGTTAAACTCAATCTCTTTATTGCTATATTCCTTGAGGGAAGGTGCCTTGCGGTCCCGAGTTACTTATTACGACTATCCTCCTTCTAGTCCCGACGTTCAAGAGCCCTGTGGCCACTGCTGCAGGCCTTTTTATGCCCTTTCTCCCCCCACTTGTGCTCCTTCCTAATACTAATAGCTGAGGCCCATCCTTAAGGCCCAGGTCATAATCGCTTATGTAATGTTTAATATTATAATCATCTTCCTTTTTTTTATAATTACCACTATCGTTATGGTTGTCGTCATTATTTTCAGTGTCTCTCTTATCATGGTTGTTATCATCCTTACGATTATTATTATTAGCATTATTATTGTTCTTATTGTTGCCATTTTTAACATGACTACCATCGTTGTTATCGGTATTATTATTTTTATTAGGATGAGTTTCTACATGTATATCACTATTTTTATCATGGTCGTTGGTATCCTTTCCATTATTGCTATTTTTGTTCTCGGCATTGTTGTTACAACTGTCATTGTTATAGTTATGACTATTGTCTTTGTAATCATCTCTCTAATTGTTATCTTTACTATCTATGTCGTCATAATTATAATCTTTACTATTATTGTTACTGACATTGTCATCGGCATCAAAAACGTCATCTTTATCGTCATAGCTATCATCATGGTCATGATGCTTCTTTTTAGTATCATGGTTGTCATTATTGTCAATGTCGTTGGCATCGTTGACGTCGTTATCATTGTTATTGTTGTTATTAACATAACGTTCTTATCCTTATCATTATTATCATTATTAATGTCGTTATTTTTATTCTCATTGTCAGTATCAATGTTGTTGTCACAATTTTTTTTATTATTGTCATGGTTTTTCTCATCGTCGTTGTTACCGTCATCTTAATCGTCATAGACATTTTTCTCGCCATTTTTATTGTTATTATTTTTTTTAACGTCATAGTAATGGTTCTCGACGTTGTTACTGTCATAGTATTTTTTGTTGTGATGGTCAGCATTGTAGTCATTCTCATAATAAGTGGTATTCTTTTTGTACTTGTAACTGTCTTAATCATTCATATTCTCTTTCTAGTTATTATTTCCATACGTTGCCAGTTATGTTATCGTTATTAACTTTTTTTCTAGTATTATCGTCAACGTTATCATGGGAACCGCTATGATCTTATCTATTAACATTGATTTTTGTAGAATCATCAAAATCATTGTTGTTTTTATTATTATTTTTAAAATAGCGACCTTTAATATCACCACCATCATCATATTTATAAGTATTATAATCGTCATTGTCATCGTTATGATTACTGTCACAGCTATTGTTAGTATTATCGTCATCTTGATTGCTATCGTCATTGACATTGTTGTCGTTATCGTTAGTGTTATTCTCATAATCGTTGTCATTGTTATCGTCATCATTACTTTCATTGTTATTGTCATTGTTCTCGTTATTTGAATCTTTATTGTTATTACCGTTGTCATCGTCATCGCTCTTGACGTTGTCATTTTTTAAATATTTTTCATTGTTTACATAATTAGCATTTTCATTATCAGAGTTTCTATGGCAATTTTGATCATACCTTTTTGTATTAGTTGAATAATTAAGTTAAATTATTATTGGTTAATATTATCGAACATTTGTTTGTTCAATCGTGTGCATAGTTCGATTCCACATGCCAGGGGAGAAGAAGAAAGTTATTAAACATTTTGCGTAATGGGGATGCCTTGCATCGCTTATCAAGCAAATGAAATATACTTAATGTTTGAATGATTGATATATTTGAACAAGACAAAAAGATATCAAAGTTATGTGTCGCAGCTCATTTAACAAGTAGGTTATATGGTTTAATATTAAAAAAATAAAATCTTAGCTTCTGTGTCGTTTACTTTTCAAAACCAGAGACTCGCATTTTTTATGTAAAACAATATAGACTTACTTAACTCTGCTAAGGAATCACTTTTTTGAAATTCTAAGACAATATCTGACAGTATTTAGCTTAAGTTGCCATATATAAAGCTACTTATTTATTATCGACTTTTTTTTCCTTTTGGACATGGAGTACGTGATGTAAAAAAAAAGTTAAACTATGAAAGAGCTTAACCTTAGACATGTAAAACTTTCGTGGCACAAAAAAATTTTTTTAATTCTTTTATTTCATTAGGTTAAAATAGTCTGTGTCAGCGTCAACATATAAGATTGATTTGAGAGTTAGAATTTTTAATTTATAGCCGATGAGAGTGAATATTTAATACTTTATTTTTTGGAAATTATTTTTTTGTAATAACAGTCTGTTAGCTAAAAAATAGTTTTAGCAGACATATTTGTGACATAAAACTTTTATTTAATAATTAAGATGCTTAGCATACCGGAAGCTATATTTCTCGTTTTATTTAGTGTAAGTATCTAGACCATACAAAAAATAAAGAATATCAGGTAACACCAAACAAAAGTTATGTTTCAGTAAAAAAACTTCGAAAACTAACTTGCTCATTTATTTATAGAATTAACAACAACTTTTTTAAATGTACTCCACGCTTTATAATAGGGCAACCAAATATGAATTTTAACAAAAAGTTAAAATTGCTTCGTATGGAGAAAGCTGCGTGTGCATGTGTTATAGCAATATAATTTACACACACACACGCACGCAAAAAAATAATTCTGCTCAAATCATTGAGTCGCATAATAAAGTAGAATTGTTATTTAAAATTATGTTTTTTTTCAAGAACATTTAATACGTGAAGAAATTTTTTAAACATATTTACAAAACATTTTTTTTTCTTCACAATTTTTTGCAGAACTCTATGAGATAAATAATTAAATTTTATTCAATGCCACCATTTTAAAAGTTGATCTTTCAGTTTTTTCATTTGTTTATTCTTTTTTAATTAACTTATGATTAACAAAGCGGTATTATCGAGCTGTTTAAAAAAAATTTTGATTAATTTTACTAACAGTTTTAGTACAATTAAATTGATACAACCTGTATCTTTTTCTGACATACGTTCGTTAACATATATAAAAAAACATATGTACTTATAATGTGTTAATAAACAAAATTAAATTTTTGTTAAGCAGTATTATCCATTTTTATTATTCACTAGAAACTTCTCAGTATCACCTTATTACTTGGTCAATATACAGCACATTAATTTATTATTATTGACCTCCTCGAATTGATGGTATTTAATTCCAGTTTGATAATAAGAAATCAATGATAACGTAGTATTATTTGCACCATTTAGTTTGTTAAAAAGGCTTTTTTCTGACCTTATAAACTCAGCCTTTATTTAGCACTGGTAGCTAAGATAAAATCCTAATCACTGCTAATAAATTAATTTTTGCTAACATGTTGAACAAAACGTTCTTATAAGATGTTGTGGTTGTGACAAACAAAATCATAACAAAACATTGATTTATAAAATTTTTTACTATGTATGCTCACTTTTTATTACTTAAGATAGGGTAATGCAAATTATCGAATAAAACTTTAAAAAACTAACTTAGCTTTAAATAGAGGGATAAGGAAGTTTAATGTGTTGACAGTCTCAATCACAAAAAAAAAAAAAACTAAGACTACTGAAAAAATTACCATAAACAGTATGTCATACAGTTGCACGTCATACAGTCTTTATTTTAATATTAAAATTTATGAAAATATCAAGTGTTTTTTAAAAAATATTTAACATTTTCCATTTTATTGTTTTAACAGTATTTAACAAAATAAATATTTTAAAGAAAAAATATCAGTGATGAATATCAAAACTTGTTGCCACATCTTAGTATTTTTTTTTTCATTAAAAATGATTTAAGAATAAAAGAAATATTTACCATCGAACCGGTTTGCGTTTACATTGACTGCGGTATTTTCTTACATAAACACGTTTTAAATTAATCCCATTTTGATGACATATACACGTATAAATCAAAACAAAAATTTACTATAATTTTGTTTTTTAATAAAATTTTCTACCAAATAAGAAAGAATACAAAAATATCCTTCCAATGTGCAAATCCAACACGCTACCTCCTGTTTGTTAGATGGTTGCTTTACCACTTTAACAACTGAGGAGCTGCGCACTTAGTCGCATCGTTGGCTTTGATAAGTTTATATTCCTAATTAGGTATGTGCCAATTCATACGATTATGAATTGATCAATAATAACTTTTATAACTCTTGGAGTCAATAAATTTCTAACTGATCTAAAAGTATTAGCGACATTTTCCAATAAAAAAAATATCTCTTTTAATTTATCTGAGTAAAAAAAGAATTTTACGCAATGTAATTGATTAAATATATAGAAATAAGATCCACACAAATTAGTTGTGTCTGATAACATTACTCCAGTCTACATTACAATTATTAAAACTCGTAAATAATATAAATATTTTATTCCAAGAAATAACATGTTGAAATCTTAAGAAATCGTTAGAACTGTGTCTGGGCCGACTTTACATGCTGTTTTTGCAGAAAATTGGAAGTTAATTTAGAAATGAAATCTGTGTTATAAGTTTAAGGTAAAATTAATCTGCACTTGATTTGCGTGCTACTTTTGATGCGTTAATTTAACTTTCCTTAGCTCAAATAAATTCTTATTATGTTTAAGATTCCATTATTAAAGGACAAAACTGATAGATTCGTTCTACAAATAGGTAAATTTAATTTTTCTTCGTCAGAAACCAGCCATTTGCCCACAGGCCTTATTTGCTCTTAGTGGCAGAATACTTTTTCTTAAAATCGTTGACTCAGCGTTGTGGTGTCAGGTTTCAGTGAGTGGTATGTATGGAGTGGTATTAATGTATCGTACGCCAAGCTGGTGTTGACCTGCAGTTTCGATCGATATATAACGTAATACAGCAGTAGTGTTTCTTGTTTATCTTTTTATTTCAGGTACTTGTAAAAGTCTTTGTCATATGTTATCTATTTCAAATTATCTTGGTATTGAATCTATTTAATAAAGTTAGAATTATGTTTTTATCAATAATAACCTAAAATCGTAAAATATTTTATTCAATTAAGTAATTGGAATAGTAATTATCTAAAAATCAATTGAATAAGAAACAAAATTGTGTTTTATTTAATAATGTTTTAAATTAAGCAAGTGAGTCGTAGTTGATTTAACAAACAATATAAGTTATAAAGTTTTAGATTTGCATTTACAATGATTAAATAACTTATTGTTTTTCTTAGCTTAACTTATCTCTTTAATCATTAGTTAGTTGCTGCTCTTAGTTCACTTTTTAGGTGGCTCTACAGAGACCTGCTTTGCTTAAACATTTATTACACAGTTCATTCAATAAACTAAGTCTTACGTTTGCATATAATACATGGTTCTAACACGCAGCTTAGTCATCCAAATCAAGTCTCACATTTGCTTAAGCGACAAAACAGAGCTCATTTTTTAACCCTTATAGCTTCCTTAAAGCACCTGATTGAAAAAAAGCAAATATCGTTATGTGCAAGAAGCTCTTACTCTCTTGCATTGAAAAAGGATATATCTTGTTGGGGATCTGAACGACCAATTTGAGCTTCACCTAATAACTCTTGATCAGCACGACCGCAGTCATGGTGCAATAATTACACGGTAGTTGATAGTTTAAACTGCTTATCTTTTCAATTTTGCATTATGGACAAGTTGCTGTCAAAATCATGTATGATAGTTCTTGTTGACGTACTCAGTAAGAAATGCCTAAATTTTCGATTATTTAAATTCCTGGATCTACTCGTATGAATTGAAGTTGTATCATGAGCAATTTATAAAATTTTTTGAAGGTTGTACGCATAGTTGGAGTCCTACAATGGTAGTTAATTTTAACAGAAGTAAGTATTACGTCACGATTGCAGAATCAGTTGTACTGCTTGATGTTTAAAGACAGCTAAGCTTTTGCTTTTTATAACTTTTTAGTGGAATTCTGTGTTTCCAAGTGATAAAGAATAAGTATATGACATGGCTCTTTGCCGAATCATAAGAGCAAAAACAGTCATACCCATGTTAAGTGTTTTAAATTTAAACATGATCAGAATGAACTTTTTTTTTAATTATTATCAATACTTTTTTTTATGCTCTAATGTTTTAAATTCAAAGAATTGGACGTTAAAATTATGCTTACATATAAATTCAATTAATTTACTATATAAATTACTATTTTTTGAGGTTTTGATGCAGCAAATCTTTTGTATTAAACACATTGTTGTACTACTGTCATAATTGTAGAATTGTCTGAAATTTGAACGTGGCAGTTAAATGGTGCCAACTTTTCTTTCGTTCGGTGGGAATGATGTTTGCACTTAACTGTATCATGACTTATGAGTGAGAAGATTGGACGTTATTGGTCAGTCTTATTTTTTCTTTCCTAAGCCATCACATGGTACGGCAATTGTGCTTATACTGTAGCTAGAGTAAATAAAAAGTTTTACTTGTATATATTATCTGAAGTCAATTCGCGACAGATTGGTCGCGTGGCATGTTGATTGTCGGGAATATAAAGTCATTAGACAGTTGTTGCTTATTTTACTTCTTAAATATAATTTTAATTAAAAGTGTTGTGCAGTTGGCATGAATGATTTGCATTTTATAATGTATATTTTTGTCGTTAATGTCTTACGTGACATTACTGCGGAATCTGTAACGTTTCATTAAAATAAAGTAAGAAGAGATACTGTAGTATGTTGTACGCTTTTGTTTATTTCTGCACCAAAATTGTGTTTTAAATTTATGGCGCTTATTATGATTGTTGTTTTGTGAGTCTACAAAGCTTTCTTACAAACTGTAAGATAATTTTTTTCAGTACATTTTTGTCAGAATCTTTCACTGTACTAGTGTCGGAGCCTTGAAAAAACGTAAAATCTACCGTTGACTAGTTTCATGCTCACCAGTTGTATGTAATACAATTAAAAAAAAAACAACTTTAATGTGTGGCAAACGTCAGTTTGTTGAAAAAATTTTTTTTCAATTTTTATCTGATTATAAAAGAAAAAAAAATTTTTTTCTTAGTAGGGGTTAAAAATTTAAGTATCGTTAGTAATAAACTTTGGACATATTTTACATTTGACTGCTAAGAGAATTTAAGCTTAAGTAATTAATTTATGACAATTGATTTATTTCTATTTTAACCACTAACATTCTTGTTTTACAAAATTGTTATTGAGGTTGGTATGGACTGATCTTATCATTGATATTATTTTAAGTTAATCATTTACGATTAACTTATGAACAAATGTAAGTTTTAAACAAAAATAACACATTGTAGTCACAAATATGAAATAATTTTGTTTGCTAAATTTGGCTGTTAATGCAACAGATTGTATTGAAACAATTTTCCCTATAGTAAATTGTAAGAGTTGAAAGAAGGAAATTTTTTTTTCTGGGGTAAATCTTGGTGCTCACATCTTATTTGTAACATCACCTTTCTTTATCCAAATGTTTGATGATCACTTATTTATTTTCCACTTGAAGTATCACGTTGTTGTTATGTTTATTTGAATTAGTTATCTCCAGAGCTCCATTGTAATATTAATCTTATTTTTCTTTCTGAGGTTCTTTTATTGCGTAAATTTTTATATCACATTTTTAATTCTGAGGTCTAGCATGCTTAGTATAACTTTTTTACTTTTTTGTTTTTATTTCATAAGCTTATGATGACTTTTTTATGCATTTTTCTTAAAGAATGGATCAGCTTAATAAGATAATTGTTGTAAGATTGCATTTGATTTTTGATTAGATATGGGTTTGGTGAACGTACTTTTCCGCCGTATACTAGTTTATGTGATATAAGCCTGGTAGCTGTATGCAGTTATGTCCTGTTTTTACGTATAGCAAAAGGTAAAACTCTGTGTTAATGCTGTTAAGTTGTAGCTTTTGTTCCTAAAAAGATTGCAAGCGTGGCATAACTACGTTCTAGTGAAGCGTTCGACTTGAAATGGTGAGGTGTTGCGGTCTTGACGTTAAAACCAAAAATTTTGGCTACATTTGTTTGTGTATTACTTTGATAATTCTTTACATTCTCAATGAGTACTATTTTAGAGATATTATACAAAGCTATAAAGTGTCTTGCTAGAGCGTATGTGACTGTGATAGCTTGGATGT
This sequence comes from Copidosoma floridanum, assembly GCF_000648655.2. The sequence continues at coordinate 731,269 of NW_019382040.1, forward strand.
CAGGTATAGCTACTGCAACACAGTATTTTGAAAAAAAAATATTGTATAGCTAATATATGCTTATTCTCAGATAATGTTGCTAACGTGGCTATAATATTAATGGCTTTTCGATTAAATTTTAGCTAGAGTGTCAATTATAAGTGTAGGTTCTTTAGTTTTCGTCTGTCTAAATTCTTGTTCTTGTCAAATTTGGCATTTTCGTACAAAATTTTTAATATATCTTCTCATACCTTTTTAATGATATAGTTCTTGTATACTTCTATGAATGTATTCCATGCTTTTATGCCCTCCAAAGGGACTATTGTGAAATTCTATCAGTTTATGTTGTCTTATTTCGGACGATAAATAATCTCATTTGCCGAAGCATACAGTTATTTTAATGTTTACATGACTGAGTTCTTAATAAATTGCTTTGGGCAATATTCCTCTAGGGAAGTTGTTGGTTATTTCACCTATGCTGGATATTCCTAATGTAAATATATTTATGTTCTACATTACTTAAGCTAAACCTACTAAAGACAAGTGAAAGTCATGATACAATATTTTATCTCTTTCTCTTTTTTTAATAACCAAACAGACTACTGACTTATTGTTATAATTGGTTATTATTATGTCACTTCCTTATGATCGCATTTTATAAACTTTGCATTTTAAAAACTTACTTGAATCTAATAATAATTAATTGTTAATAGAATTAGGTGTTGTGTGAATTTATATTTTACACATTCTTTTGTGTTTAATATTTCGAAGTCATAAATTTTTTTTCTTATCAAAGGTCTAACTATAGTGATTTCCTTACAAGTAACTTGGTAATCGCGTTCAGCATTTCATTGCTGTTCTAACATCATGAATGTGGCTGTAGAACAAGTTGATGATCTTAAGTTACTCTACTAAAGAACGTTATGTTGTTTTATGTATGTGTCTCACTAGTTAGCATTTGAACAACAAGGTGTATTGGATGTACTACCGTGCGTTTTTTCTTCCTGTCTGGCTTCTTTGCTATTTTTCTGTTCAATGGTAAAAACATCTTTTTTCGTTCAGTATAGACATTGTCTTCTATTAACGTAGAGGCAGCTTTAGAGCATCTTATGAGTAATTTATAACTTATCTGAAAGCTTCTTTCTTTTATAAAATCTTCAGATTCTTTAAAATCGTCTTGTTAAACATTATATTAAGTTTCCTAATTTTTAAAAATCACTTCACTTAACTCTGGCTTACAGTTTCCTTTTTTTTCCATTGTATTTATTAGCTCTAATGGTATAAACAAATCTTAGTATGAAGCTTGATACGCAAGAGTCTTGCTAACTTTAAGTTAAAGGATATTTTTTATTATTGTTTTCATCAAAAATACCTTCTAAAGCATGCTTATGCGTTGATCTACGAGCAGTGAACTGCAGTTTTGAATTTTGTTTTATTTTATCAACCATTTATTCTCCTGATGTAGTTGACGAGTAAGTGATAAACCTAAATCCTACTGATTTTTGAGGTACAGTTTCGATTTTTTGGTTTGTAGAAGTCCTGGCAGTTGCCGGTTGTGCTAAGGAGTTAAATCTTTTATTCTAAGTCACTGGCTCTAGTAATAGCTTCTTGTTGTGATTTATCATTTGTAGTGGTTAAACCGTATAATAAATCTGGTCAAGTGTTCAGCAGGCTAGAAAGAATAGTTTTCTTTTTAGGTATTGGTACTTGCTGGTTTTTTTCATCTTTTGACGTACCCAGAGTTTCTGTGTCTTCAGAGTCTGAAGTGGCCATGGGTTGGTCAGGAGAAGGTGAACTTTGTTTTTGTTGAACTTGGCCATTAGTTACCTTTGAGCAATCAATAGTTTGTTGTAGTAGTGGATTCAAGCTTATTTAAGCTTTGATTACGAATACCACTGGCTTTATTAGCACTTGCAATAAATTTTTTGTTTGTCAGAGGATTTTTAATATAAGCTTTAAAGATAGCATATGGGACTGTAATTTTAAAAAATTACAAGACTCGCTGTCAAAGTTCGAGCTGTAAGAGCAACACCTGCTTTTGTTACTGCTGGATGCTGAAATTTTTCTAGCTCTTTAACGGCCCTCCGTACTTTTTTTAGTTCCTTACGGTATTTTTTTCGTGAGAATTGGTGAGGTGTACTATAAAACGTCAGCGTTTAAATTTAAATTACATTTATTAAGAGTGCGAGATATGTTTGTTATAGGGTGGTCTTTTTCTGACTTTTTTTGACTGAAAACAGCTCCAAGAGCCTAATTAAATGCATCGGTAGTTAAAATAATTAGTCTGCCCAGATTAATACGCACTAGTACCAGTACTTCACACAGTGCTAATTTTAATTTTTCAAAGATTTTCCACTTAGTCTTAGTCCAATCGTCCAATTATAGGGTTAAAAGTTTAGAAATCATAGCATAGCCTTTAGTAAATTCTCGATAATATCCTGTAAGTCCTGAAAAAATCTCAAATTTTATGCAACTTGTTGATATCGGAAAATTTCTAACTGCTTTAACTCTTCAGAGATTAGGTTTTACTCCAGAACAGCCTATTTCATATTCCTAATAAGTCTTTTCAGACAAATTAAATTCGCATTTATGTAGCCGTTACTTTAAATAATCATCTTAAGGTGTGTAAAATGATTTTTTGAATTTTATTTTATGTTTTTCTAAAATTTTGGCACATATAATATTATTTAAGAATACAAACAGTTTCAAGTCTTGTAATACTAATAATGCAGAATTTATAATTTTTTTAAATGTAGCTGGTGCATTGCATAATTTGAATAGCATACCTATATACCATAATGTTCGTATAAAGAATCGTAAGATGTTTTGTGGCGATCTTTTGGAGATACTTCAATTTAATGAGATCCGTAGGCTAAATCAAATATTTAAAAAAAAGTTGACTTACTAATTCAGTTTAATATCTCTGTAATGTTAGGTAATTGGTTAGCATCAGGGATAGTTTAAGCGTTTAATTTTCTATAATCTATTATGAGACGATATCTTTTTTCTCCGTCTGGTCCCAGATTTTTAGGGAAAATGCACAGCGGACTATTGTATGGGCTAGAAAATTAGCTAATGGTTTTTTGTTGTAATAATTTATCGATTGAATCTCTTACTTTCTCGGGTACAACAGGAGGGTATTTATATTGTTTAGTAACAGCAGGTGTATCATCAGTTGTCAATATATTACGTTGTACATACGATGTATTTAGAGCTGCTTCACCTTTGATACAAAATTGATGTGAATACTTTTTCATTATTTGGAAAAGTTGATTATAACTTTTCTCATTATTATGATGCCAGCAAAGTTTTTCCATAGCATATTTGATTTTTTTTCTAATGTTACATTAGGAATATCATCACTTTAATCTGAGTCAAAGAAATCTTCTAAATCATCTTTATCAAAAGGTACGGAATTTGAGGAAGGATCTCAAATACAATCGGCTTTTCTTTGATGTTTATAGCCAAATTTCTATTGGATTTCTTATTCTGGCTGGTATTTTCAAACACGATTTTGACTTATGGTTACTCCAGTAGGCTTAAAATTTTGAAAAGGCTGGAAGAGGTTATGAGCTTCCTTTATTTATGCCAACATCATCTATAATTTTGTTGAAATTATTTCGTTTACTTATGTACTCAGTCGTAGTATCAAGCAATCCAAGTCCTTTTTTAAATAAGTCTGCAAAAGTGGAAAACTGCTCTTTTAATTTATATATTAAGTCACAGTACCTTGGTTTTTTAAAGACTTTTGATTCTTTTGAGTTGTTGATACGTGTGTTTTACTGTCAGCATCAATTGTGTGTTATCGGCTTGTAATGACCTTGTTTGTGTCCTGTGTGGTGCTGATTTATGGTTCTCAGTTTTTGTTGTACTATTGCCATTTTCCTTCATGCTGGTTTTGTATTGGCTTATTCTAAAAGTCACTTCGAATACTAAGTGAGTTGTTTATTTACTTGTAGTGCTGCCTGCTCATTACAGTTAAGGTGTTGATATTGTACCGTGATGATGAAGTGACAGCGTGAAGAATGTGAGGAGAATGATGATAGGAAAGGAGAGGAAAGGCGATTCGTCTGTCTCCTCTCTGCCTGAGCCACTGATAACGATCCAGGATGTTAAAAAGGTAGCAGAGAGTGTTAACATACACCGTGATACGCTGTTTATTTTTTTCGTACTTAAAAGGAAGCTTCTCCATACACCAAGATAAAGAAAACTATGTTGGGCATTGATAAGGCATTTTATGCTCTGTCTAATGCCTACGTTCAACTGGTGATGGTTTCTACCATGGCCTGCTTTTATTAAAAAGTTCTTGATCGTGCATGTGAGGCTCTGAACACAGCAGATGCGGCTGTTGAGAGGACTTCATGGATTAAAAATTCCCGAGGATCATATGCAGTAACCGAGTTAACATTACTGGGTGCTATTAGGCTGTCTCAGCTGAAGCTAAATATTAAGAGAGTAGATTATGGTCTACGAAATACAGTTGTATTAAAGGGTCACGGATTAAACTCTCAGATGTTTTTGCGGTGTTCAGTGTTTGCACAGGCAGGGCTAAAGATGAAGCCAGACGAAAAGATGTCACCACGTCTAATTGTTCATGATGTTCCTGTTGATTTAGAGAAGGAGGAGATAACCGCCTGTATGGCGACGCAAAACCTTGACTCTGCTCCTGCTAGCGATATTAAGCTGATTTACTTGTACCCTGCAGGTGGAAAGAAAATGCAGTCTTATGTTGTTCAAGTCAGTCCCAAGCATAGGCTAAAATTACTGAGACAGCAAACGATGTGTGTTAACTGGTCTACATGCCGTATTAAAGATCATAACCATCATGCAGTGCTTTAGATGCTTGCCTTATCGACACATTGTCATTAACTGAGATAAGGAGATTTGCTGTGGCCAGTGTGCTAGCAAACATTTGAGTTGTAAGTGCACTGTTAGAGACAAGAGTGATATTTTCAAGTGTTGTATCTGTCTGGCTGCAGATAGTGCTGTGCACTCATATTTCTCATTTGACAAATCAGGATCTCCAATCTTGAGAAAAAAGGTTAAGCATAAAATTTAACTTATTGACTGCGGCTCATTGTAAAATGGAACTATTTAAAATAGGCCATATTAATGCATAGTCACTAGAAGCTCATTTTGCTGACATCTTATCTTTAATCTCGGATTATCAACTTTATCTGCTGGCGATTAGTGAGTCCTGGCTCCAGCCACCTACATTCTTTAACAGATTTCTAGTACAGTATTTTAAGTTGATTTGGTTGGACCACGTTGGGAAAGGTGGCAGTGGTGTTGCATTGTTTGTGCATGAGTCTATTCCATGCAGAGTGATATGTCACATCTTGACTCATGAAACTTACTCAAAAAGACCCAAATACCTCTTTAATTAACTTCACTTATGCCGTGCACGTGTGCTTCTTGATGCCATCTATTCCCAAAACAGGATTAATGGTCTAACATTAAGGATGTTAGTATGAATTGCAATGTACCTTGTGATTCAAAGGTACTGCTTTAAGGCTGTAACATAAACTGAACGGATGATTCTACGAGTTTCCGCCTTCTAAAGTGCTCTTTACCAGTGTGTGGCCTACATCCCTTTTGTTTTTTGCCAACTTATCCCATTGATAATTTACACATGACAATTGACTTCATCTGTGTAAGTGAGATTGACTGCGTTTGCGATTTTACTCAGTCACCTTATCCTACAATATCCAAACATGATTTTCTATGGGCCTCACTGCTATTTAACGTTCCACAACATATTAGTCATTTAGTTACGAGACGTTGTTATTGTGACTTTGACATTGTGTGTTTTAATAATGTCCTACAAAATATAGATTGGAATAACATTCACGGGCTGCTGAATATCAATCGAAAGGCTGAATATTTCACTGTGCGTCTTACACATTTATACGATGTGCACGCCCCTCATTCAACATCCACCCCTTGGAGGAGGTATTTACCTTGGATGGCTCAGGACCTGCACAAACTATATAGGGCGCAAAATATGGCATGGACTGTGTACAGAAGGTATAAAAGAGAATTTGATCATGCAGCATGCAAGTGGCTGTAAACTCATGTTCCCCGTGCATCGTATCAGGCCATTACCATTTCTTACAAAGACAAATTAGTTAATTCGAGAAATGCGACCAAAATGTGGAGATGCGTGTGTAAGATGGATACCTTTTAGGAGTTCAGAGGGAAAATTACGCTCCCCGCTGGCTTTGATGGTAGCAGCCATATGCGCAGATTTCTCCTGATGATCACTTCTATTTCTCCTACGTGACACCAGAAAGCCTAACGAAGGTAATTGCCTTGGCTAAATTTATTGTCGTTGACCCAGATGGTATACCTGTAAGGAGCTTTAGGAGCTGTCTTTTGACAATTCTCCCTATTTTGCTGTATAAAATTGACTGCTCACTGCAGTCGAAACTGTTTCCTGATGCGTGGAAAATGTCTCATGTGCGCCTTATTTCTAAGAATCGATAACCAACTGACCTTAGCCATCTCCAATCCGAGACGACTTTTTAGCACTAATCGGAGCGCCCCACTGCTGCCAGCTGTCAAACTGGGTGCTCGTCTTACTACTCGTATCGAACAGCGTGCATCTACGAGAAAATTATTGATTAGATGAAATGCAAGAAATATATTTATTTCAACATATCAAAAAAAAAAAGAAGAAAAAATTAGTAAGATTATTTATTTTTTTGAATAAAAGATAAATGAAAGCAATATACCTAGAATGATGAACTGCAAAAAAAAATCTGTTGACAGTGGGAATCGAACCCATGATAGCAAAACAATTTGAGTGGTGGCATAAGCATTGATCAACTTAGCTGTTTGAAATTTGGATCCTCGGAAATCTGAAAATCACTTATGTTCAGTAATAACCTCTGGAGCTTGTCTTACAGTTCATTATAATAATGAGGAAAAATAAAAAATTAGGGATTATACTTAAACTGCCATGCTTAAAGAAATTGCTGAAAATTATTTTTATAATAATACTGAATTTCGAAATAATTATTGAAAGTAGGGAAAAAATAAAAAAGAGCCGGAGCGAAAGTCAGTTCAATATGTATAGTATATACTCGATTACAGTCAAAAGAGAAGCACTAGTGTCATCGCTTGCTTTGGCTGCGCGTTTTTAGCATTATAGCTATAGTCGACGTTTTCACTCCTCTTCTCGTAGCCACACATTCGATATACTCCTTTCACGTTTCTGCAAATGTGCGATCATTTTCACGTAAATCTACTCCTCTTTTTGTAGGCACACGCTGTTCGATTTGAGTAGTAAGATGTGCGCCCAGTTCGACGGCTGGCCGTGGCGGGGCGCTCCAATTAGTGCCAAAAAGTCTTCTCGTATCGTAGCATTGGCGTTAGTGATCTCTCTACTCATCTTTAGCGGGAATCTCTAAGGGGAATGTGCTGGGCCCTTTTTTTTCTCACTGTACATTAAGAATTTGCCTTCTATGCTAAGGCACTGCATGTATTACGTCCATGCTGATGATCTCATGCTATACGTAAAAATATATCATAGTGATGTACCTCGTTCAGTTGGCGATATAAACGAGGACCTCAATACACTTGGTCTGTGGGGCTTTGACAGTATCCTGGAAATTTATTCAAGGAAATAGCAGGTCACGTAGTAGAGCTCCTGTGATTTTGTCAGCCGTATTCACGTCTCTGATCCACTAAAGGTTTGAAAAGGTGGTAGTTTCATCAAATACAGCGAAATAGTTTAAATTCTGGGGGTTATCCTACATGGAACTCTGAATATGGCGCAGTAGATCACTAAGACTAGTGGCAAGTGGTACGCTGCGTTTTCTTAACTGCGCAAGTGCAGTGTCTCTCTTGTTGACTCTTTGCTTCTTGTAAAGCCACTTGTTCTCCTATACTACAGTTCTACTGCATGCCTGTTTCTTGGTTTGTTATTGGAGCTGTTGGTAAAAATTCAACGTTCTATAAATGCGGCAGTTTGATTTGTTATGGGGCCCAAGAAACATGAGCACATCCCTCCTACATACATTTGCCTGATACTCATGCCCTACAGTATTCGTCAAGACTACATGTGTACCGGCTTGCTTTGTAGTATCTTCAAATCTGGTAAGCCATTGCATATTTTAAAGAAAATAATTTCCCTCCCATCAGATGCTGCGGGCTCTAAGACAGCGAATGCCTTGGACTTGGTTATCCCATGGACAAGGACAAAGTTATACAGTGAATTTTTTCATGTTTGTGCTGCTGAAGTCTGGAATCATTTGCCTATGAATATTCGTGTGCAGTTTGATCGCCCCTGTTTCAAGATAAAACTTGCTGAATTTATGCGGCATGACCACTGTCATCGTCTTCAGTGAGTTTGTCTGTGAATTTTGTGTGTGTTATCAGTGTGTACATAAGTATCGTGCTTAAAGACTTATTGTGCGCTTATTTTAGTTGACTGTATTTTATTCATTAATTTATTTTTTACTCATTTTTTTTTTCTGGTAATCATTTAAATTTTCTTATTGTTGCTGTTTGAATACTTGTTTTATTAACTATTTCCTTATTCAAGTGTCTATGACACCAGCAAAAATTTGTTATTTATCTCATAATTATTCTAATAATTACGTGTTATGAGTTAACCGATCTGATCTTAACTTCTTGAAACTAAACTCCATTGGCTCTAATTAAAACTGCTTGCTCATATACTCCGTCATTGTATCAAGCAATTCGAGTCTACGTTTTCCATTGCTTGTCGTAACAATTTTTTTTTTTTTTATGGAATAAGACTTATAGGCCTTCTGTTTCATATTAAGGTTTTTATGTCATAACAAAGCTCGGCTCGTTTTTCAGCTAAAAATAAATTTCCTAATATTCTTTTTTCAATAAAGGATTTTTTTGTAACGAGACGTGGAGAACGTGATTTTTATCAAATACATTTAACGTTACTGTTCCAAATGTTGGTGTAAGGTGTTACTGCACAGCAAGGTACATGTGTTAACTTTAATGATACATGGTAGCGTGAGTACTAGGATATGATTGCTGCTCTTGCAACTTGATTTATATGTAGAAAGGTTTTCTTGTGAAAAGTTGTAAACGTTTTCTTCCTGCTTTATCGGAGAATTAATAATGTCTGTGATGTATAAAACGTACATCTTAGTAGGAGAAAGGTGTGCCTTTAAATGGTTTTTAAGATTAATTAATGTATTTATTGTTATTTCGTGTAGACAACTTTTTGCTCTACCCTTTAGTCTGGAAATAACTGTTTTTAAAAACGTAGGTTCTTCTGCATTCAAGATAAGGGGTCTATTATTTTCGATATCTTGCAAAAAATCTCTGAGTGGTGGATTTTGGCCACTATACATATGGATATGTGTAAGGCAGCTTGATTGATACGTAAATGCGAATTATCTAGAGCTACGTTACGTGACAATTTAAGAAATTCGAGTGATTCTTCGGCTTCCCTTGCCCTATGGTATTGTTTTAGTAACGGTCCTCTTGTAGCTACATCAGTTGCCTTACTTATATTCTGAAGTGTCTGATCTATTAAAAAAAAAGTTTTTTTGAATGAAAAAGGAAAGAAACCAAAGAAATAATAAAAAAAATAGTGAAATGAACTTAAATTATAAATAAAGTGAAAAATTTAATTTAGTTGAAGCATACTCTAAGTAAAACAAAAGGCTTAGTTCTTTACAAAGTATGTCAGTTTATTACGTCTAAGTTTCTCTAAGTGAAAGGCAGAACTCGTAGATTTGTTCTACGAACAAATAAATTTAATTTCTGTTAGTCAGGAACGAGCTGTCAGCCTTAAGGCCGTATGTCGTTTTATTGACAATATACTTTTTGTTTGGATCTTTGACTCGGCATTATGGTATTAGGTTCACTGAGCGATATATATGGAGTAGTGTGAATATGTTGTACACCAAGCTGGTGTGTACGTACTATTTAAGTTAATGTCTTATGTAATACAGTAGTAGCGTATCTAATTAGTCGTTTTATCTCACGTCCTTGTAAAAATATTTAATATATTTTATCAATCTAAAATTTTTTAGGTATTTAATTTATTTACTAAAGTATGAACTACTTTTACATAAATTGAAATTTTTAAGCATAAAGTATTTAATATAATTTAATAAATAAAAAATTATGATTAAAAAAAAAGTTTATTTGATAACCAAGTTGTGTCTTATCTTATTATTTAATAAATTACTAAAAAAAGATTAACAACTAATTGTTTTCTTTAACCTTACTTCCTTCTATGACTGTTAGTTAGCCACTACTTGGATGCACGAAGTCACAAGACCTCACAAGGTTGATTGCAACGATTATTCTACTTCTACACGAGAGTATTAGTGGCGATGAAAATAATCAAAATGCTGCTTTTATCACAAGCACCCAAGTCATTGGTCCTTCCTTTCTTGTTTTCGGGTTTCTCTTTAATTCACTGTTTTTGTAAATCTACAGGGGCTTGGCTTACTTTAGCTTTTTTTACATAGCTCAGTCACTGAATTAAGATGTACATTCACTTACAAAATGCAACAAAACTCACTTTCTAACCTTTACAGTTACCTTAGAGCACTGAAAGTAAGGGAAATGTCAAATATTGTTATGTACAAGGTATTTTTCTACTCTTTTATTTAAAGAGGACACGTCAGGTTGGAGATCCCGATGACCAATCAGAGCTTAACTTAATAACTATCAATGTACACTAGCACAATTGTGGTGCAGTAATTACACAGTTATTGATGGTAAGAAGTGCTGATCTCTTAAATTTTACGATAAGTACAAGGTGCTGTCAAAATTGTGTATTATATTTCTTGTAGACGTATGCAGTTAAAATTGCTAAAACTGTTACTTATTTATATTCTTGGATGTTCCAGTATAAACTAATGTTGCAAGATGATCACTTCATAAGATTGTTTGGAAGTTGCACGCAAACTTAGAGTTTGGTGCCATTAGTTTGTTTAAAGAAAGTTAGTAATACGTCACGCAATCGCAGAAGCAGATGAACAGCTCAATGTTTGAAGATCGACGACCTTTTGCTTCTTATTATTTGAAATCAAAACTATATGTTTCAAAGTAATAAATATGAAGTATATGACTTTGGATGTCATTTTGTTTGACCTTCAAGTGCTTATGCTTTAGGCTATGTACAGCTTATGATTTTTTTATTCTATGGAAAAAGTTCATACATATATAGAATTATTACAAGTTGCAGATGAGATATTTCTTACTTTGACGTTTATAGTTCATCTGCAATAATGAATGGTAAGGCATACTGTAGCTTATAGAACAATTGCTATTTTCTTACGTAACTAATAATTGAAATATTATAACCTAAAAAAATGAACAGTATTAAAACATTTTTAGAAAGTCATCGGGTTCTTACACAATTTGTTAGTCGTCAAAAATAGTATGTGTTTAGTGTAAAGTAAACTTGTGCTTAAATGTACTTTACATTTTACTACGTTTCTAATTGCTATGAGAAATTGCTGTTATATTTAAATGTCTGTTACTTCATCGCGAGTTTCTTAGAATTTAATATCTTATGTTTCATATGTTACTACTTGGATTAAAACAATACTCTAGAGACTGTGCTACTTTTATACTTTTCTACGTTATAATATATTTAATAGTTGTTATCTGCAAAACGAAATATTCTCGAACATTCACATATAAGCATATAAATACACCGTGCTCTGCGTAGCACTCGTCAGTCCAAGCAAGTGCCACGGCTGAGTTGAACGCTTCACTCAGTTCACACCTGTACATAGTATACCAATTAATTGAAAATAAATGTTGCTGTTAATTTACAATTACAAGTTTCGCGTTAATCTTTTTCCCTGTATCTGTCTTCGACGTGGTCTGGGCTTTAGCTTGCAACGGTAACGGCCCTTCCACGAACAGTATGAAGCTGGCCTAGCACATGGTGCAGACTTAACAAATTCAAAAAATCGTGATATGTGCTTTTCTGTCATGAAATATTTATCTTAGAAAAGCATTGCGACTGTTGTTATATAAATTTAAAACTATTTTAAAAAACTTAACTATTCTAAGTTAATCTCACTACTTCACAAAAATTCAATTTCGTTTTCTAACATTTTTCCCAGATATTTGAATAAATATATTTATTAAGATATATAAAAAAGTTTATATTTCATAATACAGCATGATATGTAACGGTGGCATTTCCCGAGAACCGCGTGTAGAGCGATTTTTTCTGACGCGACCCCCGTTGGAATTAATTTTTTTGGGCAAATAGCTTTTAAATAGGAGCCGATTGAAAATACGTTCCAAACTACCCCTAAATGGGGTTGGAAGGCTATAGCGCGCCCGCATGAACTCGCGACGTTGCCACATTGTTATTGGAGCTTAGTTGGTAAGCAGTGAGAACTATATCCATGTGCGTACGCAAGAGCGTCAGCTACTGCTGGTTAATTAAAGGTTGGATGTAAAAATTCTTACCTTAAGGTAAATATTGTCTGCTCCTAAAGTTGTCAGTTGTTTATCCACGCGCTTACTGTCTTTCTCACTCTCATGTTGGACAAAAACATCTTTAAATTTTTATACTCAAGTAATGTTACCTCGAATGAAAGTAAAATACTATATCAGTAGGGATTTTTCCACTCTACACGATAGTATTTTTGCAAAAATAGTCGAGCTCTCGGTCAAAAATTGCTTATGTTCCCGGGTATGTCGTCTGTACACGATTTAGAACGAGTCCATTCATAAATAACAATAATCAAGTACCCGCCAAGTGCCCGGGAAGTACCCGGCAAGTGCCAGGGAAGTACCCGCCAAGTACCTGAGGAAGTGCCCGGGAAGTACCCGCCAAGTACCCGGCAAGTGCCCGGGAAGTACCCGAGAAAGTGCCCGGGAAGTACCCGCCAAGTGCCCGGGAAGTACCCGAGAAGTACCTGACTGTATTGTACTAGGCAGGGACTTGGCGGGCACTTCCTCGGGTACTTTCTGGGCACTTGGCGGGTACTTCCCGGGCACTTCCTCGGGTACTTGGTGGGTACTTACTGGGCACTTGGTGGGTACTTCCCGGGCACTTCCTCGGGTACTTGGCGGGTACTTCTCGATATTTAATTAATAATTTTAATAAAACTTTTTTAAAAATCATAAGATTCATCGTTATGTAAAAAAAAAGACTTTTGCTAGGAAATTATTTTTATGAACTTATATCAAACCATTTATTCTAGCTGGTATACAACTATTAATGCTTCAAACTATATTTTTCTGCACATTTTACATTTAAAAAAATCCTCTACATTTTTACTTTCTAAGTAACAAGTTAGATTTGTTTTTTAACAGTTGTTAAGTGTTTTAGTGCCAAATTTAAAAATATCTAATATAACTTTATACAGTTTTGACTTCTTTATTCAATTGAGATTTCTATTAAGCTCCTTTGAAACTTCTCTGAAATACCTTGCATGCAATAAACTCAGTAAGGTCATTTGAGGAAATCTTTTTTTGAAACCATAAGCAATAATAATCTTGTCTGTAACATAACTACATTTTACTTTATTATAATATTTATAAAATCATATATTAACAATTTTGTCTGAATTATTTTCAGAGAAAAAAAACATTTACATCATTAGTAGTTCTCCTGTTGTTTAATGCTTAGATTTTGCCTTGATGCATTTAAGTAAGATGTATAAATCTATTTAAAATGTTTTCTCCTTTTTGTATAAAATACTTGCACAATTGAATAATAGCCAATTTTGTCGGAAATTTCATGCGTTTAATATGTTGCAGATTTTTTGGTTGTTTAACCAGCTCCAAAATGAAAGTCATAAAAGTTTAGAGATTCGATTTTTTAACTGCTTCATAAAATGCAACTTGTTGCTCATTTCGTATTAATTAGAAAATAAGTAGTTGATGGTTCGTACAACTCTCGCTCTAAATAGCGTCAAGTTTGGTACGATAGATTTTACGAAATTTATTATGTATTTGATAATTTACAAGCAATTTTATTCATTGTTCTGGTGTTCAACGTATCTCTTTATAGGTCCTTATATTTCTTATAAGTTATCTTACGTGTTTAACACTTTGGTTTTATTAAAAAGCTTTTTTTTATAATTTTCATATTTAAATGTAAGTTTTTTAACCAAAGTTTACGACTTTGATTGTTCTTAAATGATTGCATTCTGTACATCCATACTATTACAAAATAAAAAAAATGTTCACATATTTTACAGTACTTACATTGCTTCTGACACTCATGCACAATAGATACCAGTTATTTTTTCAGGCAAAATAAATTACTAAAGCTTATGCATGGACAGTTTTACCGCAACTGTGATAAGAATTTGTGGTTCACGATGAAAACGAGTTGAAGCCTTTTATATCTGGTCAAGTTTAAGAAATGGCATTATCTTGGCATCTAGAGCATTCATTCGCTGTTTTTTTTAAGGTTAGCACATTCAGATTAAAGCATCTGTAACAACAAGAGCTAAGAATCTTTATTACATTATAAATTATTCAATCAAATTAAAAAAATTTTTTGAATAACGTCAGAAATTTTTTCCTAATTAAAGCATTTCAAAGGGATTTTCGTAATATATCTTTTGGAATTAATACAAACAGATGAATAATTATTTTAAGACAACTTACCTTCAAAACTATTTAAATGCTTTCTCTACTAGGTCTCAAAATATCAAGGAGAACTGTATTCATTTTATTTTATTATACATCATTAGGTAGTGAGTTATGCGTAAAATACAATAGAGAGAAAATGTACTAACGAACATATTTATTGCTGATTTTAAAAAGTGCTTATTAAAAAAATATTTAATAATTTCAGCTTTATTAATTAGTTTCAGGAAAACACATTTTGTAGAAGTTGCTATGGATTTTTTCCTAATGCGTGTCTGATTTTTTTCTTTATGAACGCTTTAATGTTTGTTTCCTGTATAACTGTCAGGACTTTAAAATAATTCTAGTTCTAACAGTTCTTCATTTTTTAATACCATAAGTCATTAAAACATGTCTCTAATATACGTCATTTCGTGGTGTCACTAACAAATTTTTTTTTAATTCTACATATTATTTTATTCTTATTTTCAGTTAATAATTTGTTGCCAATAACATAACCTGGCAAGTTTGAGCAATAGTTTAACTTAATTTAACATGTGGATATAGCATATAATTATACAACTTACGATTACAAATAATTGAAGCAGTGTTAGTTGACATATCTTTATTAATATCAAGGATATCAACATTCAAAGTTCGTAATTGTTTGCAACGAATGTATTCATAGTATAGCAAAATAAAATTTTATAGATATTTTGTAATACCTGCCCTCAATATTATTTAGTGTCTTGAGTACAGTAAGCAATTTAACAGTTTAACTTCAGCTGATATGAGTACTGGTGTTCCACAACGAAAGTATGTTAGAGCACTTCAAGTTTGGCCTAGTTTAAAAAATGGCATGATCTCTGTACGTTACTTGGTTACGTTTGTACCGTTACTCCAGAATGTTTAATCAGAAGTGTACGTAAAAATGCGAAGTAGTAGGGTGAAATCAAAGACGACGCAAGAAAGAAAAAATTTCTTGAGACTTGAAATGTTACGATATTGACAAGGAGTAAGTACTCGATTTAAATTAATAAAAACTGTATCCAAAAAATTTTTTACCTGTGTTATTGTACATATGGTGAAAAGACTGAGATGACCATGACACTTATTTGTTGATTGCACAAAAATAATATTTTTTAAACACGCCAGTTTTAGAACAGCTAGTCCGAAACCTGAGTAAAGTGTGAAGAAAAAATGTCATTATGTATCAATTAGTAATGGGAACGTTACTAAGCCATAATTTGACAGTAGAAAAGAAAAGGCTCAGCCACAATTCAATATACATTAGAAAACAAAGCTATCGCTTAGCCGCAACTCGACAACTTTTCTCTTTTTAGCCACAATTGGACTTTTGCGAAAATTCTTACAGAAATTTTAAGAAGTCAGGTACGCTTCAAATATAATAAGGTGCAGCTAAAGCTAGGCTCAATCAGTTGCAAGATAGGTTTTAAAGGTTTAAAAATACTTACTAAGAGATCTTAAATTTGGAAGATCTAGATAAAAAACATGGATATTTTACCTCTGATGTGTATGAAACAGATAAAAATGAATACTATGATAGTTAAGGAGAGTTTATGGACTACATAGCAAAAATGGACCAAGGAGGTGTACAAAAAAATCCTGCTACTCCTGGACTATCTCTGGATACCTTGAGTCTTGCCTTTCTTTCTCACATTGATCTCCCACTATTTTTTGGTGACTAAAGGGAATATAAAGATTTTAGAGATATTCTTCGTACCTTGAATCATCAAAAAGCTAGAGTGAGTTGTTCTCTGTCCTAAAGTATCACTATTTGAGATTGCATTTAAAGGGTGATGCAGCAGACCTAATTAAAATCATTGCTTTGATTGGTGAGAAGTATTCTCAAGCTTGGGATACATCAGTTAAATATTACGATAACAGTCACCGCTTAGTGTAGAGTTGTGTTAACACGATTTTGAATGGAAAGGTTGTGAGTAATGGTTCTGCTGCTTAGCTCAAGCGTCTTAATAAAGAGACATCAGGTCAATTAGATACCTTGATAGCCTTAGGTTAAGAAACTGGTAAAAATGATCTGTTTATTGGCTTAGTCGTAAGCAAATTTGATTTTCTTATCAGCAAATATTGGCATGGACACCTAAGCTTGTATCAACCTACACTGGCTCAGTTAAGGGGGCTTATAAGCTCTCAAATATTAAAATTAGAAGCCTATGGGTAAAAAGCACAAAAACCTGTCTTAACTAGCCATACTGATGTTCCAAACCCAAAATCATAAAGGTATGATAAAGTGCAATCTATTAATTACCAGACAACTGTTCCTATCCCAGCAAAAACTGTTTGTTGTTGTTGTCAGAAAGAACACCTGCTGAGAAGTTGCCAAATAAATTTTCAAAGATAAATCTCAGGGAGATGAAAAGAGTATACTTAACATAAATTATTCGTGTTTTAACTGTTTAGGAAGGCATTTTATAAAGAATTGCACCCCTAACTATAAATGTTCAATTTCTAAAAAGAGACATCATGCTCTTTTCCATAAGGAAATAAAATCAGTAGATAGAAGGGGTACATTTTAATTAGATGGTAACAAATAATCAAATTTACATAAAAGGCAAATACTTCAAGAAGTTTGGTACGATCTACCTATACAAACTACACTACTCCACCTATTTTTCTGGTGACATCTAGAGTGTACGTAGTAAGTCTTAATGGTTATAGAATTCTAGTGCGAGCAATAATTGACTCTTGTTATTAAAACCTACTTCTTTAAAAATCTCTGGTGAAGATGTTAAGATTACAACGAGCAAAGTAAATGCTTCTCTTATAGGAGTTGGTGATAAGGTCATGATGGTAGCTAAGAAAGCGGTTGATTTCACAATTGAACCTCATTTTGATGTAGAGCTCACTCTACGAGTAAGGGCTCTTGTTATCTCTAAGGTGTCGTAATATACTCTTTCTAGTTTTAAATAGCTTACTGCTGATAAGCAGTTTGAGCATTAAGAATTGTTGGAGCCAGTGTACTACAAAAACGATCCAGTTGATTTAATGCTGGACGCAGTTACTCACGCTGATATAATAGATGGTAAGATTATCAAAGGTGAACCAAATCAGAATATTAAAACTTTGTACAAGATAATAAGACATTAGGTCACATAAAATTACCTTCTGAAGGAAGTTCTAATTATTCATGGGTATTACCTTACCATAGAGTGCTTAAGGAGACTAGCTCTACAACTAAACTAAGAGTCACTTTTAATGGTTTATCGTCGACAAAGGATGGAAATTCTTTTAATTTTAATTTTCTTACTTATTTGATCTTGTTTTTAAGTGAAAAAATCATCAGTATGTTCTCGCTTCTAATGTAGAAAAAATGTTTTAACAGATAGAAGTCAAGAGTTCAGACCAGAAGTTTTAAGCCATGCTGTGGAGGGCTTCTTCATCAGACCCGCTTATAGTGTACCATTTCATTACAGTAACTCATGGTTTAGAAGGTTTTCTCACTTGGCCATGAGGATTCCTAAATTATCGGCAAAGATTATTGAAAGGAAATATCTATTAGGTAGTAAGTATTTAGTGAATTACTTATAAATAATTAGTACATTGACGATTTTCTATCAGGTGGCCATGCTTAAGAGAAAACAAAGAGAAAGATGAATGAACTCAACAAAATTTTCAGTTAAGTTTGCTTTCTCTTGTGCAAATGGACTTCAAATCATCTAAATATTTTAAACTCCTTACCTGAATCAGTAAAAACACAGAGTATTGTCAATTTTAGAGACCATAAATAATTTGTTACACTGTTAGGTTTGACGTAGATTCCTAATTTGGATGGGTTCACATTTAAGATTAGCGAGACTTGCAGTGGCCTTATATGGCCTAATTGTACTATGTTTTCAGAGGTGGCTGAGTTCTTTGACCCCCTTGAGCTACTATCTCCTGTTTTAATAAAACCAAAAATATATTTACAAGAGCTCTGGATAGTCAAATCTTCTTAGGACAAAGAATTGCAATCTTAAATTAATAATGTATGGCAAAAATGGCTAGATCAAATACCTAACTTGTATAAAATTTTAATGCAGTGTTTCAGCAACTAGAACTACATATATGGACTTACTCTAAAAATGCTCTCTATTGGCTTCAGGCTCTTTCTTCAAGATGGCCTACTTTTGCGGCAAATAGATTTACTAATATCTTATTTCTACTTGAAACTTACCCTATACATCCTTAACTAGAAGTGTCATTTGATTAGACCTTTTAGTTAGAGAATAAGTCTGGTTTTAAAGTTCACGTTTTGGAAAATATCTCGATTAAAGACTTGTTCTACAGATATTTAAGCCTCAGGAAGTTAAATAGAATTGCAGCCTACATTTTAAGGTTAACATTTGATTGCCAAAGAAAATGTTCTGGTATCGTTGAAAAATTGTAGAGGAAATTTGATAATCTACAAGTAAATACTTAAAATATTTACACAAGTTTGCGTTTACCTTTTTCAAACCTACATGACACGATCAATAGTAATTTAAAGTGGCTCTGAATTTCTTAACCAAAAATGCCAGACTTTTCTGGGTACATTAATATCAGAAATTGCATTTTAACTCTAAACTGGCTGTTTAAAAAAAAAAACTACACTCTGAAGACTAAATTGACTTAAAGGGTTGGAGTATGTTGATCGAGTTAAATATGTTCTTACATTAAGGTTTTTTAAGAGTAGGAGGTTAAATAGGTCAGTCTTTTAACACATTTAAATAAAAACATCAGTTAATACTCTGTTCCAACGATCACTTTTCTAACTTCCTTATTGATTATTATCACCTCAAATTTCCTAATGCGGGAGCTCAATTAGTTTTAAAGTCAATAAGAGAAAATTATCGGTTACTGCGTGGTTGTCAAGTGGTTTGTGATCATATTAATAGATGTATTACTTGTAAAAGTTATGTTAAAAAAACTTCAACTTAGTATATGAGTAACCTTCTAGAATTAAGATTACAACCGGAAACTCCATTCTTTAAGACTGGAGTAGATCTAGTGGATCCCTATTATGTTAGACTTGAAAAAACTAGAGGCTGAGGTACTCAAAGTGGTATGTCATTGCTTTTGTTTGTATGATTACTAGAGCTGTAGATCTTGAAATCATTGAGGATTATTCTTTCAAGGCTTTATTGGCAACCTTTCATCGTTTTACGGCTTGCCGTAGTCGTTGTGCAAAATTGTTTAGTGATAGAGGGACAAGCTTCATTAAAACTGATATGGAGTTAAAACTCTTATTGAAGGAATTTCAAAGTTCCACTCAGCTAAATTATTAATTTTTAAAGTTTGAAACATATAAGTATTTTAATCCTCTGCCAGCACCCCATTTTAGTGTTACTTGATAGACGGTAGTAAAATCTATAAAATTTGATCTTAAAAGAGTAATAGAAGAGCAAGTGCTAACAACTATCGAGTGAATGACTTTACTTTGCCACATAGAAGCGTGCCTTAACTCCAGACCTTTAGTACACCAGAGTGATAACCAATATGAGCTCGAGCCGTTGACCCCTTATCATTTTTTGGTAACAAAGCCTTCTTACATTGTTTCAGAACCTTAAATAACTACTAAAGAATTAACTCCTCTAAAACGTTAGATACTTGTGTCGATTAGCCTACAGCAATTTTGGAAACGCGGCTCCTCTGAATACCTCAACTCCTTACAGTCTAGACGAAGGTGGCACATTTAACAACGCTCTATTAAAAAGGTTATTTAGTGGTTAGTAAGAACGAAAACTTTTCACCGAGTAAATGACCCGTAGGTAGAATAGTAGACAAATTTCCAAAAAAAAAATCTTCACCAAGAGTGGCTCACGTGCATACTGCTGTTACGACTTTCGACAGACCTATTCTAAAACGTGTTTTTTAATCACCACTAAAAATTTAGTTAAGTTATTTCTTTTTTATGAAGTTGTAATTTTAGAAATTTCTAAAATGCAGCGATCCTCTTTAGTTCTTATTAGTAAGACAGCGTTAGCTATCAGTTTATTGATAAAAATTGATATCGGTATATGATAAACAATTTAAGTATACAAGTCACTTTTATTCTAAGATTCAATTTGTTGTATAGACTAATGTAAAATTATAGTTTAAGCAATAAAATTAAGTTAAAATTTACAGAATAACCTATAATAATTCAACCAAACATAATTGATAGTAAATAGTCGAAATTTATACAATAAGTATAAAGTCAAATCACCATGAGTTAAATTAATTGTATTAGCTGCCTGGCAACGAAACCAATTATTTCAAATTTGATATCTCTCATTTTTTTGTTTTATCAACCCGAGAGATAAGCTTATTTTGGGTGTTAACTAGTTTTTTTTTTAAGTAAATAAAGTTTATAACCTTTATTTTCTTTGATGCTTTTGAGCTCTCGACACATCAATCTGGGGGTTTGTATGATATGCATAGGTTTATTATTAGTTTAGTTTGCACGAGTATAGCAAATCTATCGTTGCACTATAGTTTATGAAGCTAGAACGCGTGCATCAGTGCGTTTCTGCTATGTAGAGCAGTCCATATAAATATGTGTATAGATATATTTTTTACTGGCCTTATGCGTACATCTGCCTATTAACGGCCAGTCAGTCTGCTGCAAGCTTTCATTCATCATGCTACACGTTCTCTTTCATGAAAGCACCAGTTTCACGTGCCACCTCACATAACGTGGCGTCTTTCTCGCTTAGTTGCCACTTTGCGTGCTTGCTCGCTTCTAAATTACCATAGTTTTGTTGTCTTAAGCTCTCAATATCTATGGAGATGTACATTATTACTATTTATTATTAAACTTATTACTTGAACTTACTACTTGAACTTATTAAAAGTGAGACTGTTAATTTTGACACCTCATAGTGTTATGTGAAAACTTTTTTTACCGAGCTTCGTCATATTTCTTTGGCCCCGTTAAGATTTTTTCATTGCCATTAACACGGTCACAGTCAGCTGGCTGAAAAATTTATACCGTCCACCCACAGATGCAATAATTAATAATAAAGATATCCGTCACATCTTTTTATTGTATAACGTATACAATAAAAAATCTAGTAGTAAATGATAGAAAAAAACTCTAACAGTTCTTCTATGCTTTATATGACAAAATACTGCGATGTATAAAACTGCACTATATTAGTAGTGCTTAAAAGCGCTTCCCTCGTAGAAGACCAGTTTTCATTTTAGCTACAGTCAGACTGTTGATGCATAATATTATTTTTATTGAATAATAATTGATGCATATTGCGCATAAGCACAACAAGTTAGGTTGGTATTAAAGCATATAAATGAATTTTTTTTCCGCAAGACCGTAAACAAACTTAATGCAAATACGTACGAACTTTCATGGTCAATGCCTTTATTCAGAATGAAGATATTTGATATCACTAAGATAGAAATTGTTTTAAATTGTGATCTTACTTCTCTTGTAGAATTCAGTGAAATTATTGGCTCAATCCACCAAGTTATGTAATTTGCAACTAATAAATAAATTGTAGAAAAAAAACATACAAACAATGTACAAAAGTCAAATTAAAGTTTCTTAGTAATACTAAGGCTATATATATGGCTGACACAGCTTATGTAAAAACGTAAGGATCCATGTAAAAATACTTTAAAAAGAGTGATGTTTAGTTAAATTTTTTTTTTAATTCTTGATCAAATCATAGATTTTGCTGGATTGTACTAAACTTTGTTACTTTATACCACTTCATTTCTCATGGATTTTGAACTCAAACCTTTTTTTTTTTTAGAGCGTTACAGTATTAATATGTTTTTCTGAACTTCAATCTCTTACAGCAAACGACGAGAAATTTTCTCTGCAACATTTTTGTAGGAGCTCCTAATTTCAGTTAATTTTCGGAATATGTTAAATGTATGGAATTTTCAGGAAACTTGTCGGGTCACCGATTCCTGCAAGTTTTTTACACAGAATTGTGTTGGACCACATTTGTCATATTGTTTGTTATGTTATTAAGGAGTTGCTTTTATATAAAACTTTATTACATTAATCCAAAATTAAAGCTTCTTAATTCTGACAACGCAATGATAAAAAATAACAAAAGTATTGATAGTTTAAATAGCGCATATGGTATAAAATAAATTTAACATTCTAATGGTAAGAAGAGAAATAACTATTATAATGGTTATTATCAAAAAAAAAATTTGCTTAATTTTAAAGTTAATATATATTTATTATAGTTATTTCCATGATTTTTATTGACAAAAAAGACACTTATGTGGTCAAACTAATAGTAACAATAAACGAAAATATAGTTGTTTAGAGTGATTTTTTAAATAGTAATCATTATAATAGTAACTATTTTAATAATAAGAATTATTTAATTAATAATAGTGTCAGAAATAAATAGAACTAGCTTACTTACAT
>NW_019382040.1:754505-769808 GCF_000648655.2 Copidosoma floridanum
TAATAATAATATAAATACAAAAGATTATAACAATGCAAATAGTGCTGATAATAATAATTAAGTAATTAAAATAAAAATTACAAGAATAATAATGATTATTATTATAAAAAGAAGAATGATGGTTATCATAGCGAGAAAAATGATGATAAGGATGATGACCATAGTAAAGATAATGAAAATAAGGATAAAAAGCGATGATTATAATAATGATGTTGATGATAATGATGATTGTAAGATTATAATGATAGTTGTAATCATTATAATAATATGATAATATGATAATGACTGTAGTGATAATGGCTGTAGTGCTGATGAAAATGGTTGTAATGTTTATTACAATGACGATGATAATGATTATAATAAGCATTTTGTCGATAGTAAGGACTGTTATACTACTGATGTATACTTTGACTCTGATATTAAAGATAATTATAATGGTTATAATATGACTGAGGACACTAATTATAATAATGACAGTTTTAAAACTCATTGTTATTATTACTATTATTACTATTATTACTATTATTCTTAGTATTGTTATAATAATTTTTCATAGTATTATTATAGTTGTTATTAATATATTGTTATTATTGTGATAGCAATAATTATTATTGGTATGGTTAAAATTGTTATTTATATTTCATAGTTATTATTATTACGGTTGCAATTATAATTATTGTAGTTTTTTTAAATTTATAATTATAAAATTATGAATTGTGATGATAATTATAGTATCAATTATAGGAATAATATAAATTATAGCTACTTTAATGTTGATAGGAAAAGTACTTGTATAATTAAAAATATGTTAATTTTGATAATGAAAGTGATTATTGGCTTATAAATGATAATACTTAGCATATTAACCATCGTTACTCTCAGAATAGTAATGACAATCATTAAAACGTTTATGATGATATCTTCTTATGTTGGCAATGATAATAACTGAATCGGTTACGATGTCAATTATTATATTAATAATAATTGTTAAGTTAATGATAAAGGTTTTTATAGTTATAATATAGTAGTTTTGATGAAGACCTTAGTAGTAACAGTATTTTTATTAATGTAGATACTTTTGATGTTATAATAAATAAACGGTAAACAGTGACTTTTGTGATAAAGATGATAACAAAAAACTCTATTATCTAAATAAATTAAGTGATGATAATAGAAATTCTTATTACTGCTGTTGTGATAACCTCACTATAATTTTTATTATTAATTAAAGTTATCGTTATTTTCACAATTATACTGATACAAAGAATAATAGTCATAATTATAGTAATAATAATTTTAAGGACACCAATGGTGTGAGAACTTATTCTCATTAAAGTTTGTAGAACTACTTACAATAATAAATACAGCAGCGTTGTGACTTCTTTAAAAAAAGCATCATTAGCCTTATTTACTGCGATTAAAATTATTCTAACATACGTTTTTTTAAAGATAAATCTAGTGCCTTATACTGCGACAAAAAACCTTACTGTACGATACCTGAGTCCGAAAAAAAATACAATTACGTCACATTACAACACATTATGTTCTAAAGGATATAAGCACAAAGAAGCTTTACGTTTTGCTTGATAGCTTTAATGCATGCTGGCATGTTAATTTATTTAGCGAGAATAATCTAAAGGCTGAAAAATCTAAAGGCTCGTTTTTTTGGATAAGAGCAAACCACTCTTCCCAGACTCTGTCGTCACTCTGACCCTTATGCATGCTGGACAATCCCAGAAATATTTCTAAAGGCCTGATACAAACTTGGTTAAGAGAAGACATTTGTCTCTTAGACAACTAGTACAGATTTCATAGAAGGCGAGTTTTGGTGATGAGTGTGGCCAAGATTTTTTAGTTGTTTAAGAAAGTATGAAAGCACTTATACAAGACAAGGAGCGTGTACGTGCTGGTGACTCTTAACGTCAAAAATACTTTCAACATGGACAAGTTATCTGGCACATTGAGGGCTTTGAGGTGACAGAAGATGCTACAATACTTCAGAAAAATACTTCACAGCTACCTTCAGGATCAAATACTCTGGTACAACACCAAGGACGAACGAGGAGAGAGGTGCCTTGCGGCAGCGGTTGTGCAAGGCTTTGCCCTTGTTCCTGACCCTCAGAACTTAGAGTATGACTAAGTCTTACACCATACAATGCCTTCGAAAAACAAGTTGACAGAATTTGCTGAAGACGTTATATTGCACGTCTTCACACGTTTTTACAAAAAAAAAAAAAAAAAAAAAAAACTGTTATGGGCTTCTATAAAGTCATTTTAAGACCGATATTGTAACATCTTTAACCAGTTTAAAACATTAATACAACACTTATACAACAAACTAAACAGTTCCATTAGAATTTGCTATCTTCCAAGTAGATAATCCAATACCTTGCAAAATTACATGAAATTTTGTAGCATTTCAGGCTCTAAGTTATTATTTTGGGGGGACAAAATCTACGAGTTTGCAAGCCCGTAATACTCGCTCACCATTATATTACAATTAAAAATTATTTGAAGTATTTTCGACCTCCATAAAAGGATTCATTAATGTTTTTATTATTTCTTCACCTCATACGTAATTTGAAAGTAGAACGGTAAATCTGTGATAAAGTCCATATTCTTTCTTATTATTTATTCCTAAGTAAATTTTTAAGCAACTCTGTAAAATATTTATTTGCACTACTTATAATACTTAAATTTTGAACTAGAACTACGCTAGGGTAAAAACGCCTTTACCTTGTTACTTTACGGATGTACAAATATAAAGTTATCGTATGATTTAATATTTCCTATTAGATTTATTATTTATTAATATTAAAGACTAAGTCATTGTACCACTGTGTTACTTAATTTAGAATTTATTCAAAATTAATAAATTAAAGTAATTACTGTTTTGAATTATTTAATGGTAAACAATAGCTACATACCTTATGAGCTTCACCGACAATACCAGCTTCATCAGTATCCAAGATTGCTGAAACACTTCCAAACATTTGAAGTATAAATGGTTTTCTGTTCATTAAATAAAACTGCTTCACTGCGTATTCTATAGTTGTTGTAACAAGTTTGTTTGTTTGGTGTGTTGAATAGAGCTGGAGAAGGCAAGGCATTATAAGAAAGTATCCATTCGTTGAAAAAATATTTTTAAAACTGTGAGCTGCATTAATATAGGTTGCAATAACATAGCGCAGTATGCAAGAATCTTCACTATGTATTATTAAAGCACCGTTTAAGACATTTAGGAATAGATGTATATCTCCAGAATAGGCAAAATTGCCTGCCATTGCTTCAAACATGCGAGCTATCAATCGAACCCACATGAACTTGTGCAAGACATCTAGAGCAAGAAGTTGCTGCAAAAATTTATGTCTGTATTTTAGTACTTAACAAAAGTTTTTGATACAATAAAAACAGTATGCTGCACACTTTGTTTATTAAGTACATGATAGCAGCTTAACACATTTTTTGCATCATCTACCATGATGTTACACAATTAAGTACATGTTTACAAACTAATAGGAATTATACAGTATTCTAAAATTTGTTTTCATACAAGTTTTTCTACAAAATAATCTCTTATAAAATATATTAATCTTTTTTTACAAGCTCGGTAAAATAATAGTTATTATGTTTATGTCATATAAAAGTTAGGGCAAACATATTCATAACATAACTGTGAAATATAATACCCATGTTTATTCAAAACCAACAAAAAATATAAGGAACTCAATAGTCAAATCTTATGTGATCGAAGGCTTAAATCAACAGCTTCTATGGATCATTAATGGTCTACAACAATAAACTGGCTGCATAAAAAATAAATAGTTACTTAGTAAGAAAGTGTATTACTGTTCTAATCTATCTATGCACTATTCTAATAACATAGTTGCAACCCACAAAAAGATCAGTGTAGAGCAGTGGTACTTTTGCTCACTATTACATGACCTTCTGGTTAAGGATTTTCTGTATCTTTTACACTTTTTACGCTCTTTTGTATATTGTTTACATAGTTTTTTCAAAAATTCTTTAAAAAAAATGTATTTTATACTGTTCAATGGCTTTTATTATTTTCAGACTTTACGTCTCTTTGTCTAACTTTCTCATGTCTTTTTGATAACCTTCGCATTTTTTTGAAATCTTACAATATTAATTTTCACCATCTGTTAACTCTGTCTTACATTACAGTTTAATTTTTATGCATAGAAATGTATTCGTAATCAAACTTTTTGTCTGATAATACACATACAAGTCATCCTGCGTAGTTTAGCAGTCTTTGCAACTGCTCTAAATAAAAAAAGGCATTGACTTGCTACTACAACATCTATTAATGTCATATAAGGAAATAAAAGCAATTCTTATGTTTTAATTTTGGTACCAATTTATGTACTATTATTTTTCTTGAGCCCAAAGTACACAGATATTTACTTTCTTTAAAATAAACAAATCAACTATTGCATAGTATAGAATATATATAACTTATCCTTGTGAGGAGCTTAGAATAGCAGCACTTAAAATTTGGTTAAAAGGTTCTCAAGGTTTTTTTTAACAAGAATCGTCTTAGCACAAGGAAGCTTCGTATTAATATAAAGTAGTTTAAAAAAGACATAGAAATTTTTAATAACTCTAGTCCAAAAAAAAAAACAAAAATGATTTTATAATACGTTTCTTCGGTTGTAAGATTCATAACAGTTTTACTGGTAAAAAAAGTAAACTGATTTGTCATCTCATGAATAAAATGATTTCTGACGTCAAATTGTAAGCTGATTTTTCTCACTTAAAAATTTCATCTTTCCATTAATAAATTTTGAAATTGTTTTGAGCATGCATTTAACGACAATCGCGATATAATGATTTACAGGTATATCTGCATAACATAAAAAAAAATAATTAAGGTACTTCGCGAACTAAGTTTATTGAGTGCTTAAAAAATACAAATGACGAGCACAGAAGACTGTTATTTTCATTTGTTAAAAATACGTGTATTAAGATATTTACAGTTAAAGATACAAGGTAAAATCTGTTCACAGATTAAATATTATGCACACTGAGTCAATAGTGCACGAATATATGATGGCTATGGTAACAAATTATTTGCCAATCAACTATAAAATAAGCTTTAAAATAAAACAGTAGTATCCTATTTTTGTGGGACTAAAACGTGGTTACTTGTTGAAAACCGAAACCTAAACCTTTGTTAAATTCGCAAAAGTCCAGACTATCATGCGTTAATAGAGCTAAGGTAATGACGAACTTGCTAGATATGGACAACGTAAGTGTAAGTATACCTGTTTAATAAGTTGCTAGGCATATCCTTAGATATTTAGTGGTAGACCGTTTTATGTGTGGAAATGATGCAAGTCAGACTGTAAACAAAAAAATTGATGCTATTCATGGCCCAGCTACCAGCTTCCTACTATGTACACTGTCGTACGCATGATGCACAACTCCATTAAGTGTGTGATCTCTTATTTCCAAAGATTAATAGATTCTGCTCCACTACCATTTACCTTTAACCACCGCAAAAGCATAACATACTTAACTAAGTAACTATTCATTGCACAATAGCACTTCATGAATACTTTAAGTGATTCAAGGCATCATTTTCAAACTACAGTTTGTACGCTATCACTAACGACAATTTTGTCTAGAAGTATTTATAGAAATAGCAGAAGACTGTATCCAAATAAGTGCTTATGCACGATGCCATCTTAAATAAAAATTACCCTAGAAATGACGAGTTTTTCTTGCCATGTAAGTTGGTGTGCTTGCTTTTTAATCCAGCACAAAGTTTTGCCTTACGACTTTGACTTGTCACCTTAGACGTTACCGTGCGATTTTCGTACTCAAATAACCTTCTCATGTAGTGATTGTTACTATATTAAACCATATAAAAATAACAGTATCCTCTTTTATGCACTCGTTTATGAGGGACATACTTATTCTATTAGTTCTTTCTCATTACACTTTGAATTGTAACCTAACATTTGAGACGTAAATTAATCTACTTATACAAATTCATCTTCAATCATCGGTTGAATTAATTTATTCTCATATACTAATACTAAATTGTATGATTTTTATTAAATCTCATTAAAATATTCTCAACTTCAAACCACACAGACAATTTTTTAGTGAAGACAATGTCGTGACCAAAGGAAGATGGAAAAAAACATAGCTAATTTGGTAAATTTAACAATTTTATAATTTTTTAAAAGTTAGTGCATAAGCACACGATCAGTGAGAGCTCATCTAGAAGTCAGAACTAAAGATTAAAAAATGTCGAATGCTGGTCTGTACAGTAGATGCAGTCTGTAACAATCGTTATTACGATATATACTAAGACTGATGTTAAGACCAACGGAACGTTGCTTAAACCAACACTTGACGTTTTTGGAGTTCTTATTCTTACTCCTAGATTAGCTTCTACTGATTTTATGCTTATGCACTGACTTTGAATAAATCATACAAATAACTGGGAGGAGAACTACATTTTTAAAAAACAACGTAATCGAACCCCTTTATTTATCTTTGTGTTTATTATAAAAAAATTAGTACCGTTATAAGTTGTCACACGACGTAGATAAAGGAAGCAGCAGCTTTCAACTTTTACCAGGCCAGTGATACCTAGATGTCCTTAGGAACACTTTCCTAGTGTTATGCACGGATATCATCCATTGAGAACTCTCTAAGATGCACTCAAAGAATTACTGACAGAAAATTAGTAAAATAAAAGGACCTGTTAAAACGAATAATAAAATAAACAAAACGACTACGCACAGGTTGTGTGTGTGTGTGTGTGCACGCGTGTGTGTGTCTGTGTGTAAGTATTCACATCAAGCACAACAGCTCGACACGATCATGACGCCGTTTAGGGAGACTCATGCAGGTTAACAAAGTGTTTATCCAAGATCAACTTTCTGTGGTACTTGTTTTTAAAGCAGCACAAAAAAATAGAACAAAAAAAGCAACTGGAATAGTCACAGTCAATGCAAGAGAGAAAAACTCACAGCAGCAGTAACAATAACAAAAATAACAGAAGATCACTTCACGCGTGATTGCAGGTCTGAGATAGTGTGCATTCCATTCAGCTTTTCTTCCTATTCCTCTTTTTCTCCTTCTGTGTTGTGCTATTTTCTTAACTCCTTTTCCCTAATTCTAATAGACTACCTAAAGTGAGCCAATGGTGCTTTACCGTTACACTCTTTGCCACAATATTGAGTGCAGTGGTATTTGACTCTACCTTTTTAGGTGCTTAACTGGAAGAGATGCGGGGAAGTTTTTCGTGAGGTATAAAGGAACCTGTAGTTGCAGTTCGTAAGTTACTGTTTATTTGAAAAAGGGAAACAAACAAAAAAAAAGAAAAAAAGAGCAAGGATGGATGTTTATGAAAAAAAAACTTTAAAAAATAAAAACAATCGGTAGGAAAAGCTTGGGTACCCAAATATAAAGTAATTCTTATATTAAATTCTTCAGCAGACAATATTTTAACATAAATACACCTTCTGTAAAACAATATTGATTTAAAAAGTAGTTAAATTATCGTTGAAATAAGCAAATAAACGGACATAAGGTGCGGTTTGACTAAATATTCTAATATTTCATAAACGAAGAATCATAAAAAATATATTTCGTAGTTAACAAAAATTTAAAACAAATTAATGACAAGATGTACTGATGACATCCCTAACATTACGCTCCCATATGTCACATACTATTGTGCACTTACTCCTAGTTCCTATTTAATAACCACAGTATATTTTCATCTGAAAAGCTACGAAAAATCATTCTATTGTACCGCTTTATCTTGGGTAGAGTAACATAACATACCAGTTAATGTCATTTTAGAAAATTTCTTACACATGAAATATTTCGAACAGATATTAATAAATCGTAAAACGTATGATTGAAATAGCATGAGAAATAACGACAAAAAAGGCGCAGATTGTTTAACTATACCTTTTTTTATGCATTTGATTTTGAAAAGCTCTTAACTCTTAACTGGAACTTTAACGATTAATCACATAAATGTGCAATTAGGAGAAAATAATCTGTATACATCTCCTAATTTTTTTTGTATACTAGATTATTTTGAACAATCGACCTTTTTAATTTTGTAATAGATCTATAAGTCAATTTTTAACTAAAACAAGAAAGAAAAGGTCAAGTATGCATAAGATCGCATATGTCAGTATATATATACTCCCATAATAATACATCTTAACAAAACTGAAAGGTTATTTAGTTTTCACCGTTGAATTAATATTTTAAAAGGAATTTTTAAAGCTCTTATACACGAGCAATAAAAGAAATTCTTCCTAAAGAATCTACAGCCTTGAAAAGTTCTGAAATCAAAATGTCAAAACAGTCAACTTTTTTTGTTGTTAGTGCAGTATTGTGTAAACCACTCGTAGTATAATACCGTCAAGTACTTGTACTTCAACGAAATCCAACTAAGTAAGATTGACTTTTGGCTTCTCTTGTATATAAACTTTTTATTAAATAAATTAAAATGATGCCCTAATATTTTGATTTACTTTTAAAACTGCAAGAGAATTGTCATACAAAATGTGTGCTGTGCCAGAAAAAAAAGTTGACCGCTTTTATATTTTGATGTCAGATTTTTTAAAGGCTACAGATTTATTATAAGAAACATCAGATTTTTGTAAGGCTACAGATTTATAAAGAAGAATACTATTCATTGCCAGTGTATGAAGGCTTTTGGAATTTCTTATAGAGTATTAACAAAACTCGTAAAACTTACCTAATCTTTTGGTTTTGTTAAAAAGTATTTTTAAAGAGATTTTATAACTTTTTAGAAACATATCATCTTTTGTACGTGTATTTCAACATACCTAACCGTATTAAATATCACTTGTATTAGGAAGTACTAGATAGACACGAAGTCTGTAGAACGGAAGTATAGATATCTACAATGGTCCTACTTAGTATCTACTCATAGTTGCTCAAATACAAAAATAAAAGTTAATTAATGTGGTCAGTGGTTAATTTGTATAAATAGTTTATAACCTCACCAAACAAAATTCTTGATCATGAAGCTTTTTTTTTCTTTTCTTTAATAAGCTACTTGATAGTATAGTTATTTATTGCAAAAACCATGAAAGCAATTAGCAAGAGACTTAAAAAATGGTTTTTATTTTACGATTTCCTATTGTAGTAATACTACAAAAATTAATTTTTAGTGTGTTATCATTAACTAGACAAATTAACGAGCTTCTTAAGGCTTTGGTTTACAGCATGATATTGAGGGTAGTCAAGGAAATAAATAAAGTTTCCTATCTTATCAATAAGATTACGTTTATACTATACTATAGCTGTGTCACACGAGTTATTGTGAGCAAATTTTATTAAATAATACGTAAATTAGTAAATTTTTTTATTGCACCTTCGACTTATGACACACACTTATTAAAATAAAAAACAAGGTTATGTTTTAATCATCTGTTATCTTATTTTCTTTCCCTTCAGCTCTTAATTATCTTGCCAAAAGAAGGCTTGATTAATTATCAGAGACGGTTATGTGAAGCCGCAATACTTCTTCATCCAGTAAAGAACGCATTTTTGTAAAACATTAGGTTAGTTAACTGGATACTTGAAAGCATGTAATTTTTAAGGTAGAGAATTATTATTTACTTCGCATTACTTAGTATTTCTTATCTATAATTTATATCAATTGTAAAAATCATACTTCTTCTGCACTTGATTTATCTACGAAGGCTGTAAAAACTTACTACTGTTACTAAAAACTTATACAACTTATTGCTTATAACTATTTTATTAATTACAAATCCTTATTCTGGTACTAAAATTAAAGTGTCTACTTTTAAGAAACACGATATTTAGGGTTAAAGTAATAGGGTTTTGAATGTTTAAGTAATCTAAGTCATCGTGTTGTGCCACGTCTTATTTGTCCTTATTTAATAGCTGTGGGTAGTTAGTACATTCATATATGTGTTAATGCGGACACACATACTTACATCCACGCAGAAGTACACACACATGTATGTAATTAACCATGGAATAATTACACAATGGAAGTCATTTACTTACCACCTTCTTTCGAGATATCGTATTCTTTACACGTACACACACAGTGCCAAATTTACATAAGGGTAGTCGGAGCTTAGGCGCATGGGCCAACACGAAGTAGGGACCCCCAAAACTAAATAATAAAAATTCTTTTTTCATTGATGCCAGTCATCAATGCTGTTGTTTCTTAATTGAGAATTCGCAATGAGACTTCTTATTTCTGATTTAAAAAATATGCAGATACGTAATATATTCAGTACTACGAGCTTTCTAGTATCAAGAAGAAAGAGACATATTCAAACTGATTTTTTTTAAACATGGAGAGTTATAAAGCTTTACTATGGCCTGTTCATTTAGTTAATAAACTTTTTTTTCTAAGAGTCTTATGATATAGCTATAAATATGATGAAAAATCGTTACGTGTGCCTAAGCGCTTCTCACAAAACTTTTGACTAATCATGCCTGCCGATTAATCAGTCGTCCCTTAACTTTACAATTACAACATTGCAGAAACATGGTGGAAATTTAAGGATGTGCAAGAAAATAATGATAGGTTTGTCCGTGAACACACGCTTTGCTTTTTACATCATTGCTATTTAAAGATTGCTACATTGTTACTTTTAAGCATAACAATCATAGAAAGTTATGTAATAAAAAGCGTTACTAGCGACGAATCTTGAGATGCACTTTCACGGGATGCTGAAAGTTGCTTTCAGTGTCATGCGAAAATGCATCTTCAAATTAATGCGTACGAATAATTTGACGTCTAAGCCACGAGAACCCTTCTCTCAATTCTTTTTTTAGATAAGCGGTCCTAGTGGCCAGATGACTTTAAAGAGAGGGGAGAGGGGAATGACGGTTTTATAATCCGTAGCTTTCATATATTAGAGTGCATCGGTTGGTAAGAAAGGGAACGAGCTGCAAGGTGACCTCAAGAGCAGCTAAAAGAAAAAAGGGAGAGTAGTGGCAGGAATCAAGTGCTTTGGTTGGTTTTGAGCTTTTTTGGTGGTATGGTGTGAGGTGGGCTACTTGTTCTCTTGCTGGGGAATCTGCGTGTCGTAAGATCAAGACAACACTTTTTTTAGAGCGTGTGGTTTTTGCTTTCTGTGCGATGTAAGTATGTTCATTGAAAACCTCTGATTGTAATCTTGAATAAAAACTTTTCAATGCTCGCAACAACAAGTGTCGTAAATCATTGCCCCGAAACCAGCCTGTACCCGATCCAGCAAGCTCCGCTGAGCTGCTGCATTTTTGTTCAACGGTAAACGTGTTAATCCAAGTTTCGTAAACAAACTTGATGGAGCTTGATAATCCACAAGTTAGGTAGATGATCAGTAATATTTGTTGACTTTTGTGAGTTGCACATCATGTATCTTCTAGTGCATTAACTACGTTTGTTTCTTAAATTATGTCTTTAAAAATTTATCTCTTTAGTATCTTGTCGTGAGTGAGGTATTGAGATTATTAAAGTAAAAAGTGTGAAAATCATCGTCATAAGGAAAAATGTTAATATCTTAAGGGCTGTGCTAAACGTAAAATAACAGAAAAAAAAAAAAATCGAGATTTAGCTTCTCACAACAACAAGTTTAACATAATAATAATTATTGTAGCAATATTAACACTCATGATAATTATAATTTTGACGATGATAATGATAATGATCATGATGATGATTATAATAATAATGATGATGACAATCATGATAATACTGTTGATGATGATATTAATGATAAAAATAATGATGATAATGATAATAACGTTCGTGTTGATGCTAGGGATAATGATAATGATTATAAAAATAATAATGATGGTAATAATGAAGATAACGATTATTTAATTGATGTTGAGATAAATGGTTATGATAATAATAATGATAATAATAGTAATAATCATGCTGATAATGATAATCATTATCATAACAATAATAAAACTAATAAAAATGATAATAATAAGACTGATAATAATGATGATAATAATTAAAATAGTGTTAATGATAATGATTAAGATTATAGTAATAATAATAATGATAATGATGACAATAATAATGATCGTGTTGATACAAATGATAATCATGAAAATTGTGATACTAATCCAAATGTTTATAATGAAGATAATGATGATAATAATGTCGATAATATCGGTAATGATAAAAATGGTTATGATGATGATGATAATAATAAAAATGATTGTGATAATGATGATGTGATAATAATGATGATGATAATGATAAAAATAATAATGATAATAATGAAAATGTTTACAAAGATAATAATTAAGTTACTAATAATGACGATAATAGAGATTATGGTGATAATAATAATTTAAATGATAATGACGATAATAGTAATGGTAATAGTAATATTAATGTCAATGAAGACGACAATGACGATGATAGTTATAATAATAATGATGACAATATTGGTATTAACAATAATAACGCTAAAAGTTGTGACGATCATGATAAAAAGATTGATAATGCTAAAAATAATGATGATAATAATGATCAGAATGTTTATAATACNTTTGACAATCATAAAAATGACTAAATAAATACTGATTATGACGAGAATAATGATATAAATTATAATAGTAATGATGATTACGACGACGATTACAATCATGACAACAATTGAAAAAATAATGATACTAGTTATAATGATAAAAATAATTATAATGATTCTGACAATTGAAAAACAAAATTAGAATGATAATAGTGATGACAATAATAATAATGTTAATAATAATGATGATAATGATTACAATGAAGATGATGATAATGTTTGTATCAATAATTATAATAACTGCGATTGTAAAAATGATAATGATGATGAAAATAAAACTGATAATACTGATGATAATGACAATGATAGCATTGTAGATGATGATAATTATAAGGATAAGGATAATATTGATGATGCTGATAATGTTTAAAGTCATCATAATTATAATGATAACGATAATGTTTATGGTAGTAGTATTTATAATGTGAATTATAAGGCTTATGATTATGATAATAATGATGAAGATGATAATGATGTTATTAATTATAATAATGACGCTGACAATGATTACGATGATGATATTAATAAAGATAACAATGATGATGATGGTCATGATAATGATTATAATGATAATAATGTTAATAATAATAATGAAAATGATAATATTGATAATCAAGATGATAATGATGAAGAAAATGATGTTATAATGATAATGATGATAATAATAATGATGATAATAATAGAAATAATAATGATAATAAAAATTCTACTGATGATAATCATAATGATCATGATAATAATAGTAATTATGGTAAGGATAAGAAGAATTATAAAAAAAATAATAAGAAAAATGATTATAATACTCATCATAATTATAATAATAATTATGCCATTAAACAAAATAATTGTAACTTTGCTTAAGATAATCACGTTCTTGGTAGGATGAGCGAATTATGTTGCTGTAGGAATCGTTAAATGCACGACAGAACTTGTTCAGGTACGACTTAACCAGGTTATGCAGAGAGTGGCTTCATAAGTGGAGAATTACGCGCTCGAAGTTGCAACAAGTGAGACAAAAATGGTACTATTGACAAGTGAAAGAAAAGATACCATCATTCTTATTGAGGTGAAAAAAAAAAATAACAAAAAATGCCGAAAAATACCTACGGTGACGCTGGATAGAAAGCTTACATTCTAGAGTCACCTTAGACAAGCAACAGACAAGGTGGCAGCTAGAGTAGCTGCATTATCCCAAACGATGACAACCGTTAGAGGTCGAAAACCTGCAAAGCGTAGGCTTTATATGTCTACGGCCTAGTCTAGTATTTTGTATGGGGCTAAGATATGAAAAGATCAAGCGAACGTCGAAAGAAAGAGAGTAAAAATCACTGAAGTTCGAATAATAGGAGCCTTAAGAATAGCCTGCGCCTATAGTACAGTCTTAAAATCTGCTGCAATGGTAAAAGTAGGCGCAATCTTCATCGACCTTTTCGTGAGGCAACAACGATTAAAGCACCTCACGGAGCAGAACTTAGATAAAATGAAGACCAAGAAAAGCGCCCGGAAAAAATCTCTGAATGCTGGCAACATAGATGGCAAAATAAAATTAGAAGTAACTGGACGGCATGCCTTATCAAATATGTCAAGAAATAGACTAAGCAAAAGTACGGGGAAGTAGATTACTATTTCACCTAATACCATTCAAATCACGGGTATTTCCACTCGTACCTCAAGAAGATGCGAAAAACACAGACGGCTGCGTGCAAGTACTGCGGCTACCATAAAGTTCATGCAGAACATTCGTTTTCTAATTGCACCAAGCGGCAACCTGAACGAAATGTGTTGCAATAAAGAATTGGAACTTTAAGTCCTGACAACGTATTAAATAAAATGCTACTTAAGAAAGAAAGATTGACTATAGTAGCACAATAGTAGCGCCTCTGTCGGGGGTGGCTAGGTCTGTGCTCTTGCTTAGTGTTGCCTGCTTATTATTTTGCTTTTTGTTTCAAACTAAGCACAGAAGTGATATTTAGATGTATGACGAAAACTATAAAATACCCTGGTTGAGGCAAACAGTATAAGACGTGTTGGTAACAAAATACTGTAGGGAGCCTCAACCAGGGGCTAAGCCACCATGGCCCTGGCTTAAAGTTGAACTGCGAGAGCAGACTCTGAGCTGGATGTTGCAAATAAAAGTTTTGCCAGTTAAGTAGGTATGTTTACAATAAGTCCCACACAAAAAATGTTTCATACATCCTCCTATCATGCACAAAGGTATTATGGACGGTCTTGAAAAGAAAAATAATAATCATAATAATAAAAAAAACAATAATCATAGCACAATAAATGTCTATTATGAAAATAGTTATTTTGATAATAATAATTAGTGTAATGCTGATGATAATAATAACAATGATAATTTTTATAATAGTGATATTGACGATGTTAATGAGATTGACAATAATGGTAATACTAATGACAGTAATGATGATGATAAAAATTATTATGATGATAATGACAATGATCATGATAATAACATAATTATGATGATAATAAAAATTCTACTGATGATAATTATAATGATCATGATAATAATAGTAATTATGGTAAGGATAAGAAGAATTATAAAAAAAATAATAAGAAAAATGATTATAATACTCATCATAATTATAATAATAATTATGCCATTAAACAAAATAATTGTAACTTTGCTTAAGATAATCACGTTCTTGGTAGGATGAGCGAATTATGTTGC
>NW_019382040.1:785634-799794 GCF_000648655.2 Copidosoma floridanum
ATCATCATTATCATCATCATTTTCATTATTATTATCATTACCACCATCATAATCATCATCATCATTATCATCATTATCATTATTATCGTCATCGACATCATCATTGTAATCTTCATTATCATTATTATTATCATCATTATAACTATTATTAACATCATCATTACTTTTTTTTTTTTAAATTTTTTTATTTCGAGGTCGTCCAAAATGCCTTTATGCACGATGGAAGGGTGTAGGAACCCTCCTCTGTATAAGTCTCATTATGACTATAGTTACTTAACTGGCAATACCTTTCTCCACGAACACCCGGCTCAGAATTTCCTTTGCATTTATACTTTAAGCTGAGGCCATGGAGGCCTAGCCCCTGATTTGGGCTTTCCTTAGTGCTTCTTTGCCAACTTGTCTTGTAGTTTTTGCGTCCTTCAGGTGATTATCTTTTTTTCGTCGAGCATCCGAGCTGCTCATCTCTATTAACCTGGAGGAATGGAGCGAAGCAATAGGCAGATGCTTCCCAGCGTGAGCCCAAACCCGGCTCCCCCTAACAAGGGCGCAAGGAGTGCACTCACCGTAGAGCCAGAGGGGCAGAGACTTGGGCCTCCGAGTTACAGCCGCTCATCGGTATGACGGTGTTATAGCGAAGTGGTTCTCAGAAGCTATCCCGCATTATAGCACATACACAAACCCTCATACCGCACACCAACAGCCACGCGGCCACGCCCCAATGGCCCCACCAGCCTGCCACTCCAAAGGCCCACCACCACCCTCCTCTGAATCTCCCAGGCACCGCAGCCAAAAACACAACCCCACGCTCCTCCCCCTGATGGCACTGGATCCACGCTTGCTTCACCTCCGCTCAGTCATCCAGAAAACCATCCTCTTTTTTGGCCCGGAGAACTGTATAAATATATTGGGCTACTGCAGTCCACATTTTTTCATTAAGCAGCATTTTACTTATGATGTTATTGGGATTAAAGGTTCCAATCCTTTTCTGCAGCACATTTCATTCGGCTTGCCATTTGATGCAGTTAAAGAATGAATGTTCTGCGTCATCTTTGTTGTAGCCACAGTACTTGCAAGCAGCCGTCTGTATTTTCCGCATCTTGTTGATGCACGAGTGGAAAT
Organism: Copidosoma floridanum; assembly: GCF_000648655.2. Next base: position 786,754 of record NW_019382040.1, read on the forward strand.
ACCCAGAATTTAAAAGGAATTGGGTGAGGTAGTAATCAAATTTCCCATGTTCCTGCTCTGTCCATTCCTTGACATCTTTTTTAAGGCGTGCTGTCCATCTTCCTCTAGATTTCTCTTGCCTTCTATGTTTCAAGCATTTCTGGGTTATTTTCTGGGCGTTTTTCTTGGCCTCCATTATTCATAGGTCCTGCTTTGTCAGGTGCTTCAATCGTCTTTTCCTCGCAAGAAGATCAATGGGGATCACGCCCTGTATCACCATTATCGCAGACTCTGAGACTAGGTGATAGGCGCAGGCTATCCTCAGGGCTCCTATTCTTTGAACTTGGCCGATTTTCTTGTTTTTTTTTCGACGTTTATCTCATCTCCCAATATCTCAGCCCCGTACAAAATAATAGACTGGGCCGTAGACATAAGAAGCCTGCGCATTGCAGGCTTTGGATCTTTAACGTTCGGCATGATTTGGCCTAATGCCGCTACTTTTGCCGCCGCCCTGTCCGCTGCTTGCCTAAGGTGGCTCAAAAACGTGAGCTTTCCATTCAACGTCACCTATAGGTATTTAACGGTTTCCTTCGTCATTACTTCTTCTTCTTGTACATTGAGGGGGATGATGGTATCTATCTCTTTTCTCGTCAATAGTACCATCTTCGTCTTCCCTGCTGCAACTTCGAGTCCATGGTTCTCCATCCGTGGAGCCACTCTCCGCATAACCTGGTTAAGTCGTATCTGAACAAGTTCCATCGTGCGTTCGACGATCACTACAGCAGTATCGTCCGAGTATCCCACCAAGAACGTCCCCTCTGGCATTTTCTGTTAAAGTAGTCCGTCGTATGACACATTCCAGAGATTGGGTCCAAGTATGGAATCCTGGAATGCCCCTGCAGTTATTTTCTTCTTTGTTTCGCCTTCTGTTATCGTATAGGTCAAGAAGCAGTTTTTGAGATAATGTCTCAATACTTTCAAGAGATAGTCTGGTGTTCTTCATGTGTATTTCAGAGCTTGAAGCATGTCCTTCTATCTTGCTGAGTTAAGAGCGTTCTTCAGATCCAAGGTCACCAGAAGGACGAGGGGTCTGGCTCCATGGCATACGTCTCGAGTGTTTTTATTTGTTCTTACTACTTTTTCTACTGCTCCTATAGTAGACCTTCCTTTTCTGAATCCGTACTACCTGTCGGATAAATCTCCCACGTTTTGCATGGCCTTTAGACGACGGGCTTCGAGCAGCTTTTTGTATAACTTTTTAGGCATATCTAGCATGCATAAGGGCCTGGAAGATGACGGGAAGTTAGGCTCCCCCTTGGCTTTATCGATCAGTACCAGCCGTGCGTTTTTCCAGAGAGTTGGGAACAACCCCTTTCGCAAACGTGCATTATATATGTTTAAGAGCAGCTGTGGGTATTTTACCACCACTGTCTTAATGACTTCTGCCGGTATACCGTCTGGTTTAGGAGCATTTCCGTTTTTAAGCGTTCCGGCTGCTAGCTCCAGTTCCAAGTTCTATGAGATCCAAGTCTGCTTGATCCTTGAGTTCTGGATGCAACGAAAATAGCGTATCCACGATATGTTCCATAGTATCTGCGTCTTTGTTTGCAGTTGGTGCAAGTCTTCCCAGTCTTTTCATTACTATCTGGTATGCTCTGCCCCAGGGGTCGTTATCAACTTCCCGGTCCAGAGTATGCGAGCACTGCTATTTGCTGTTCTTTATAGTAGCTCGCATCATCTTTCTTGCAAGCTGGTACTCGAAATATCTTTGCCTGGCCTTTGGTCTATTTCTGGCCCTTTGATAGAAGCGTCTATGTTTGAGACATTTGTGCCTTAATTTTGCAATTTTTTAGTTCCACCAATAAGTTCAGGATTTACCGTTCCATTTTTTCTTCTAGGAATGGAGGCCTCGCATGCGGTTTTTAGAAGTTGCATGGTTGCCTCGGTGAGCTTCTGTACGTCTTCTGCTGTGTTCAGGTTTTGCTTATCATTTTGGATAGCAGCGATGCCACTTTTGACTTTTTCCGCTAGTCGTTCTGTGTCCAGCTTCTTAACATTTTATCCTGTTCTACGTGCTATAACTATTATGTCTATTGTATTGGTGATTTCGAAGACGATATATTGGTGATTGCTGCCATTTTCGTCCTCGATTACCTGCCATTCTTTCACACTTGGCGCAAGGCTCTCCGAAGCTCATCATCATTATTATTACTGTTGCTATTATTATCATTACCACCATCATGATTATTATTATATTTATTGATATTATTATCATAATTATTATAATTATTACTATTAACATTATTATCATCATTATCACTATCATCATAATCATCATGATCATCATCATCATTAATGTTGGCGTTGTCATCATAATTATTGCCACCAGTATTAATATTTTTACTATGTTTATTATTAATATTATTATTGACATTATTATTGTCATCATATAATCATAACATCATCTTTATCATCGCCATCATCATCATTATCAAAAGCTGAATTATTAATATTTCTATGACAATTATTGATATTATCATCATTATTATTATCAGCATTATCATAATTATCATCATCATTTTCACTATCATTATTATTACCACTACTATCATCTTTATCATATTTCAAATAGTATGCACTTAATATCCTAACTATTTTTATTTTTTCATTGCTTGTACAAACTGTTCGATAAGCCTTAGTATCATAAGCAAAGGTGGTAGTAGGACTTTTTTAACAGGTACTTAAGAAGATTTCAAAATATTTATTTTAATAGGTGTCATATGTTTTTTGGGTAGCCACTTTTTTTTAACGTTATGTTTATCTTGGCTGTCCCATTCAGATCTAAAACAAGGGAACTTCGGAAATCTTATTTGTTGGCTAAGTAAGATTGGAAAAATTGTTGGATCAATACACTGTTGCCAATTATGTTAATTATATTTTAATTTTTCGTAAATTAAATGCAGATTTTCGTTATTTTCTTGCAGTAATACATAATAAGCAACTGGTATTGGTGCATAAACATCACCGTTGTGTAAGAGTAAACCTGTTAGACTTCTTGTTGAAGGGTCAAAAAAAAGATGCCACTTGTTTACATCGTATGTAATGTAGTCAAATTTGTTAACTAGACCAGCCACATCTGTGCAGTACACTAAACTTTGATTTTTTGCGAAAAACTGCTTTATTTGACTCTTTACGTTGCGGTAAGAACTAACCTTACTTTTAGGTGACAGACAACTTTTTTCTTATAATCTAGAGACTAACAATTCAGCATTTTCTTTGGATAGTCCTAGATCTCTCATAAATGTACTAAGCTTATCTTAGTCAAATATTTTTTTTTGTACAAGATTTTTATCTGAATATTCACATTTCTTTACAAAATCATTTCCAGCTTCTGACATAATGTTCAATTCATCTCATTAGTATGTCAACTTCATGAATTTATACTATAATTGATAGACATAACAATTACCTTCTTCTGACACTTGCATTTTGAAGTCGCAGTTCTCAGAATAGTTAGAGTTTGACGAGCTCAAGTAAGACGAATCTTTTGAAATCGTTTAAGGGTAAGTATTTAAATTAAATGTAATGTAGGATATATTATCGCATGTTTGTTTTTAGAATTAGAACTTTTAGTCTTAAATGAAAAAAAAAGTCCGTGTCATGACTTTTAGGCTGTCTTCAGAGTGTGGGGTTTGAAAAACGTTTTGTATTCTTACTTGCTTTATTAAAACTAGAGATAGATGCAAAACATTCAATACAAATGACAAGGAGAGTCCAATCAATACTGATATCTAGTGATGTACCGAAACAGACTCTATACATTTCTGTACATGTATCTGTCACATTTTTTCCAGTTTTACTTGGTCAACATTATCCCCAAAGGATACCAAATTTGTCTGTACTGTGACACACTGTCGTTTAAGAGAGGCTCATGCTTAAAAAAAATTTTTTTTAAGCAGTAAGAAATTAATGCTAACAAGAGCAACAGTATAAAACAACTCTAATGTGTAAGTTGATAAATATTAAATATTTCTATGTATATTAACTTTAATCACATAAGCCAAGGTACATAACTAATACCTATCAATACGTACAAGTTCAGTCAAATACATAACAATAAATCAATATAGGTAATTATGTAGTCACGTAGGCGTATTTTTTTTAGTGTCTTGTTGGTAAGATGGACCGGTATATTTTAATCAGAAACTTAGAATTCATTTTACTAGTATGGTGTCAGTCAAGGTATATGGTTGTTCATAAAGACAAACGATTTTTTTAATTCACTTTATGCTTATCATTTTTTATTTAACAACATTTTTTTGTGTAATATTTATTAAACAAATAAAAATTAAAAAATATTGGCAAGAGTGAAAAAAAAATGTTTGTTCTATCAAAAACTACACGCCTAAACTGACTCAACGCTAGTGAAATAAAATTTGATAGTACAAGATATTTTTTGCTTCATCTGTAAATGAGGGAGTTATGAACAAGATGAATTTTAGTTTAAAAAAAAACGTTCGTACAATACACGCCACATTTTACACCACCACTATGAAATAAATGCCTACTGCTTTAAGGTTCTAGTAACATTATGATGTAACAGAGACAGCTTCAATCAAGTAGTTTTGTATGTTAATATGTGTTTCTCTATTTTATAATATATGTTAGTGATTTTAGAGGTTTAAAAAAATTAATCACTGAAAAGATTAGATTAACTTACCGTAAATGATATCAGCGTTGTTATATATAAATATTTGATTCTTATTTTGTAACCATGAACGCATGGTTACTTTTTTGATGTATACATATCTTTGGTTTTTCCTGGCTCTGTTTAATATGTTTTTAAGTTTTGTTAGAATAATAACATAGTTCAGCAACTTCAACTGAAGATAATGATCAACCATGCAAACATATATGAAACAAAATATAGTGCAACACAATAAAAAAAAAAATTACTTGTAGACATAGAGTTTTGTGTCTTATGCAATCAATTAAAGTCTTAAAATACAAGAAAACAATTGTTAAGTGCCTTTTTAACATTCTTAGAAGTATTGTTACGTTTAAAAACATGAGTTGCTTCTTTTATGGCTGCTGTAACAATTTACCGTATACTAAATATCTATGTTAGGCCATGCTTATGTTTACTTTCAGAGTTTTCTTAAGTAAGATTTAAATTTTCTAAATAGTAAGCATTAACATGACAAATTCTCGTTTCAAATTTAAAGTTACGTAAAAATCTACCCCTAGGCCCATTCAATCCATAATTAGAAACGAGTCTTATTTTTTTTTTTTGGTGAGAATTTTTTGGTTTTTAAGGTTAAAAATTATTTGACAGTGTTGCACATGCATCATAGACGTAATTTTCGGTTCTTACACTGAACCTAGTATTAAAATAAATTTTTTAATTATCGTGGTGTGCAACTTAGTATTTAAAGCTTGAAATTGGTGATTTTCATGATCATTTTTGGTGCTTTTTTGGAATTAGGTTATAATTATTAAGATATAGAGCCATTTATATAACAAATTCTTATTTTGAATGTAAAGATACGTAGAAAACTACCTCTCGGACTATTAAATTCAAAATTACAAATGACTCTTATAATTTTCTTCTTACCGGTAAGGATTTTTTTGTCTTTTGAGGTTATGAATTTTTTTACAATGTTGCACATGTAACTTAGACGTCATTTTAGGTACTCGTGCTATACCTAGTATTATTATAAATTCTTTAATTTTAGTGATGTAACTTTGCATTGGAAGCTTGAAATTGGTGATTTTTATGATCATTTTTAGTGTTCTCTAAAGTGAGGTTAAAATCATAACGCGATGAAGTAATTTAGTCCCTAAATCTCGATTCAGCACCTCAAAGTGCATAAGATACATGTATTCACTTATTAGTACCCTGACACTTTTTTTTGTGGTTCTGTGTTATTCTCATTACTGGATGAAAGTCCTTACTGAAATAGAACTTTTTATAAGGGTTTGTTGGCCTGGCAGCTGTAAATGCCATGGCGTTAAGTCGCATTTATCTACTACCTCGACTGCTTACTGCACAAGTTATTGCACAGTAGTGGTCCATACTACCTCTCACTGCAGCACTTTAATATCTACACTTCTTTCTGCACTCATTACTGCGCAGTAGCAGCAAATGGCACGTAGGCGCTGTTATCGCACAGCAATTTCACTGCTAAATTTGCTTCTCTTGGGTGTTGAGGTTACAAAAAAAAAACAAAAAACAATCCTCACGTTTTATTCAATGGAGAAGAAATTAATAGAAATATTAAAATCTTATTAGAAATTATTTATTAAACATAATTATTTTTTAAATAGTCAAAAATTATTTTACTTTTATAAATATCTTTTTGTACAGCCTAACGTTAAAATACGTACAGTTGGCTTTGTACGCCCGATTAAAATGCAGTTAGACGTGAGTCTACTTTTGTTTTATTAGTTTAAGGGCACCTCAAATCAGCGGCATCATAAACAATAAATTTTAACTTTTCCAACCATTAATTTCTCAATGAGCCAAATACATTTCTAGTATTGTGTAAGTGTTCTCAAAAAATAGTCCCTACAGCATTGTACGAAAAATTTCCAAATTTCCTTGGTGTACCATAAAATCAGCATTCCAACCATAAGTCTTCTTTTCTGTACTTTACTAAGAGTCATTATTATGGAAAGTACTCTTTGAAATGAAATGCGATGGGCTTACTATCAGTGTGAAGCGATAGTATAGCTGACTTCTTAAGAACTAAATCGTTGACAGCCTGTTTAGAACCTTGCATAGCAAAAATAAGATCCACAACTTTCAATCGCTTAGAACCTTCAGATGGCTCCTTACTATGAATTTTTTACTTTTCCTTGACTTAATGCTCTCCTTTCTAATAAATCATTTTTTTTTTTTTTTTTTCACTATTTTTAACTGTTTTTTTCTTCTGTTAATTTTATACCTTATTTCAGTCTACAAATTTTAAACACTCTTTGTATTTTCTATCCTACTCTTTTTTTGGACTCTACTGCGTTGCATGACTGTTAATAGATAAAAAATGTTAGCAGAGTTATGAATCAGCCTTAGTTACAAAAATTTGCTATCAAACGTAGGTTTATGAATTTGCTAATGGTAGGCTAATGCAATGTATGGTAAGCTTTTTAAAAAATAATAATTGGACTTAATCTTAGTGACTATTAATTCACACGTTTATTTACATGATTCAATATTTCGCCGTTCCTCGGACAGCCTCTTCAAGATTGATACTTCTACAATCGTCAAGAATAAAAAACAAACCTTAGTTACAATGAAATGCTCGTAAAATAAACGCTAAATATATAGTATTTGTAAATACAATATACCATGCAGGTGCCAAGAAAACACCTTCATAAACAACCATGGCGCCTAGTGCTCCGTCAACATGTCACAACTGTTTATTTAGTTATTATAATTGTTAAGTTCTTAAAAATTTTCTTTTTTTTCATAAGTTACAAGCATTAAAATCTTTTCAGTAAAAACATACTTAGACCGCGCTGAAAAGTAATACACAAAAGCCTATCAAGATGGGTACACATACTATTAGTACGTCACACAGATAACAATAAATCCCAAATGTGAAACCTCCAAGGATGTAGAAAGTTATGCGGAGTTGTATATAACTTGATTATAACAAATATGATAATTTCTAGTGTATTTGATATTAAAATTTACTTTTATAACCTATGATTTAATAATTATATTATTTTTGATTTGCAATAAAAAATTGTTATAAAAATTTATTAGTTATCGTGTATCTAATTATCTATTGACATTATTATTTAGTTCTATAAAAATTATTTTAAGAAATTTGTGTTTGTACCTATTAGGCTCACGATCAAGAATCACCGCTCTTTCAAACTCAAAGCTCTGAAGGCAATGTTTAGAGTGACAGTATAGGGCCGACCTTTCGTCCCTGTTCTCTATATAACGTTTGTGTTTACGCAGCCATATATGTAGATGTCTCTTACCTTAGCCAATATAGTACTTCCCACACCCACATGTTATCTTATAGACTATGCCACTTATATCTAAATATTTGTAAAGTCCTTTCCCAATCTAATAAGATTAGTTGAGTTACCCGAACCTGTGCACACTACCCGTATGTTGCATTTCGACAGAGCCCACGAAGAGATGTTAGAAATAAGGGACCACCAGGAACGTATTCCTATTTACACCATATCCATTCAAGAACCCGAAATCCCCTCTTGTATCGTATTCTTGGAGACTTAAACTGTGGGGCTACTGTAAACATTTCTTCAGTCTATTAAGGAAACTAAATTTGGCCTTTACATATCTGTTTTTAAAGGATAAAGGATAACCATTGTTAATAAAAATGTAACGGACCGCTGTAATATTCTTGGATCGGAACGAGGAGTCTGCTAGTTTAGAAGTTTTTTATATAAATCTATTGGGCTAATAAAATTCATTATACCTATTTAATATATATTAATATAATTAATAAATATCTAAAAAAGAAGTTCAGTTATTGACTTTGAATTCAACTGTACACTGTATAAAGGAATTAAATATATTAAAAAGGCTTAGGACACGATTTATTTGATCCGTTTTTATAACTAATAAGCAATCTTCAACATATATCAAATACAACAAAACAGAATCATGGCAAAGATTCAATACAGTACTTCCTCAGGATTTCAATATGATTTCTACGAACCAAGCTGAACAACAACCTCCTATGAAAGTTTCACATAACTGTTTATACATATTGTCATTAAATGAGAAATCATTAGAAATAATAAGAAAGTCAATTTCATCTAAGAACTCAGTCTTGTCTATGCCCAAAAGATTAACGAAATTATAAATTTTTCGTGACATACAACTTTTTAAAAAATACTACAACTTTTTTTTGTATTTAGGCTTCAGATTTTTCGTGTGCCAATTTTCTCTCCTCACGTCACTTTTCAAATTTCTTTCATTCTTCTTGTCTTCGCTTAATATTTTCTTGTTCTCTGCTTCTGCTGCTGCTACTGCTGCTACTGCTGCTGTGACCTTTCTGCATAACGGTTAAAAGACGAATGATGTTAAGATATCTAAAACAAGCCTTTACAGTTGAACCCCACTACCACCGTCTACCATCAGTGAAGTTGCCATTAACATTAGTAACAAGTGTTTTATCCAAAATTTTAAATTAAAAAGAACTTTAATCATTGTATTCTGATCAGGACACAGTGTGAACAAATTTTTTATCAGAGTCAACAAACTCCAATTTTTATATTTATCTAAGACTGTAGCATTCATCTCAAATCTGATTAATCTCAATAGATGGCAGATGGCATTCTCCACTAATAAAGCTCTTGTTCTTACCGAATTACCATCTGATTTTACTAACCTTCTATCAATGTGAAGGAAACTAAGTGAGAGAAACAGACACAGATTCTAATGTAAAATTGGAATACGGATTTTGTTACTATTATAATAAGTTGCAGATGCACATGGTTTATAAGCATGGATCTTATAGTGTGTAATGAACTCGACAAAGGTGACAGGTGACTGAATGCTTAGAATTTTTTTCATGTCTAATGCAAAAGAAATAAGAGTTTACAAGTTAGTTTTTACAAGGACTTTTCATGTTTAATCCTGTACATTTTAGAAATTTAATGCTTTGATACGTTAGCTTTTGGTGTTTTAGCCGTCTTATTTATTAACGTGTTGATGGTTGAGATACATGTTATTGACTGAACGCAGGACTACATGTCAAGCTGCTTGTATACCTTTTTAGATTGTACATAATTTTCATTATTGTAAGGGCTCTACGTAAAACCATATCGTCATGACTTCTGCACAAAAATTGACTAATTCTCCGTCCGAGTCAACTGTATGTACTTGCATAAGATTAGTTTCACGCCCAACAACTAAGAAATAAGTTATTTTTATTTGTATCCCGGAAACTCAGATGATTTTGTGTTCAGGTAGAATGCCTCGAAAAAATTCTTGAACTGTATGAACCTTTTTTTCGTTCACATAAGCACTAAAAGTGATGTTGCACTTAAATTGTAATGCATTTACTTTGAGAAAAACCACAGGTAAGACTACTTTATAAGTGACGTTATGTTCTAAAGCCCGTTTTGAAAAGCTTTGAAAAGGCCCTATAGTATATTTCAGTGTGCCGTTAATTGTATGACTACGTATTATGACACTACCAAGTTTGTTATTGTTGAATTTGATGTCGATAGTTATATTATTATGCTATAATACGTCCACTAAAAATGACTTGATCTCTTGTATTTCATAGCTACTTGTTAAAAAGTCACTACATAGTTACCTGCGTAAAACTTGTTGATACCTTCGTTAATATTTGGAATCACACGAAATGTAAGAAGTTTTACTAAGCCGAAAACGTAGTTATGTTTCAGGGAAAGTTCAAGACACAAAACATACAGCGCTCCTAATACATAAGAAGTACCTGACAGACTAAGTGTTAATGTTTCTTTTATGACTGCGGAACAGTAAACAAATGATTTCTGATTATAACACTCCTTTATATTCTTTTTGACAATCTTGTCAATAGCAATAGCAAGTACAAATGACTGCAGTGAGACAAATTAAAGTATTCATATTTTTGATAGTTATACTTGACGTTGCTTACTTCTTAGTGCCGCATAAAATCAAAAGTTGACTGCAAATTGCCAAAGCTTTCAAAGTAAGCAACATTTTTACAACTTTTTTGATATGCTACCCAATTAGTTCCAGATTCATCCTTATCGTCAAGACTTACAATAATAGTAAAGGAACATCGTGACTCATTCATAGGTTAGTTAATTTGCACAAATACCGAATAAAAGTTAAAAATTTTTTTGTTTTTTTAGCACATTTAAGTAAACTAATGTTAATTAAAGCTCGATCTGAAATTTCTATTCCATTATATTTTTTTTTTTTCTACATCTTTTGCAGCATCTAGTTTTAAGAAGACACCTACTCTAGTTTCAAGAAGTCAAAGTTTGAGACCTTGATCAAGTGCAATAGACTCTACATTATTATTGTATCTTTGGTGTAGTTGGATCTGCTGTTTAGCAGTCTTGTTAGGACTTATACTTTTCAATATTTTAGCAACACAATAAGCAAGTGCGTTAGTTGCACTCAAACTAAAAAATAAGGGTATTAGAAGTAAGATACCGTTATTTAAGCAGAAAGAGGTAGGATACGTAATATTTTTAAATTTTTTTTTACCATCTGCTTTCTTAAGAGCACGAAATGCCCCCTTTCAAGCTAAAGTGAAATCCTTCTATGCATCTTTGTTTCTGGTATTTATTTTCTGTATCACAGACCTGATGGTTGTACACAAGCAAGTGCATGGTCTTTTCTTGTTTTAATCACCCATACCCAATTTTTTTTTGAAGCCTTATAGTTTTTGCAATAACTAGAGTGGCTGCTTTTTCCCAAGTACTTGAGTTTTTGGCTTCAAATTTTATTAAAGCTTCATTGGATAAGACTTTATCTAATGAGTTTTAAGCTTTAATGTTTTCTTAAATCTTAGAAGGAGCTATATTGCTTTTGTTGCATGCTTAATCTAGTAGGTTGATACCTGTATTACTTCTGGAAAAACGTTCTACAAGTTTAATACCTGATAGCCTGGTGTGTAAAGCTAAACAGGTCAATTATTTGCAACAAGAAAAAGAAACACGGTCTTCACCAATTGGTGAAGGCGAGAAAAGCCTTAAAAAAAAAACTAAGATCATCAAAATTTAATTAATAATTATTAAAAAAAAAAATATTATCAAAATTAACATTTAAAAAATAAATATTGCTCAGTTAGACTTTTAAACTAATCTCCAATTGCTTACGATGGATCATGACGCAAACAAAGAAAGGGCATAAAATAAGTAATTTTGTGACTCATCATTATTTTCTTACAACAATGCTACACTAAAGCTGCCAAAGAAAAGTATTACAAGAAAAAAGAAAACAGCGAAAGTAAAGATAAGATGTTTAAGTCTGCTGTAACTCAAAGTGATAATAATGAAAATGGTAATAATAATAAGAATGATAATGATAATGATAATGAAAATGATGATGATGATGATAATGATGATGATGATGATGATGATGATGATGATGATGATGGTGATGATGATCATGATGACGATGATGAAAATATTAGTGTGGAGGAACTTTACGAGTCAGCTTGTCATAACTCTCGACGTTAAAATATAATCTCGTTATAATGATACTATAAATCAGACAAAGTAAAGGTTATAGAGACATGCTTATTGTAATTAACATATTTTTAAAATATGCTTGGTCCGTACAAGTTAAAAGTACTAAAAAACTTATATACTGATAGACGTTAAGAATTTCATAAAAAAAATTTTCAAGATGTCATAAAAATTATTAACTTATCTGTATTTTACTTACAGTAAAAATAAAGCATCAATGTGTTCAAAACTCTATTGCACATTAAAAACGAAATGTGAAATGAATTCAGTTTTAATGGTAACTAGGAAATGTAAGTTAAATTTAGTCCGAATGGTAACCATAAATAACTTAATTTACTGCCAGACTTAATTACAGCCTATAATAATTGAAATCTCAAGACAACATCTAGAAAACCAAACGATATCACATTAACGAATGAAGCTGCCCTTTCGAAATGCTGTGATTCTCAAGGTAAGCCTAAAAAAATGTGTTTAAAATTTAAAACATTAATAACAAAATTTGTACAAAAAAAGTGAAAGATTTTCCTGAAGAAGGTTGTATATAAAAATTGTCTACAGGGATTCTTACAATTTTTAATATATAGAAAATACAATTGTTGATTTGACAATTCTCATAAAAGTTGCAATAATAAATTTGATATTTGAAGTAAAAATCATAAAATAAGAATAAAAAAGTAGGGGAAGTTCTGACCGAGGCCCCCTTTTGTAAAAAAAACCTATCTATTATTTATTTTCAAGTTTATGGACTTTCTTTTTTCCTTTATCTTTTTTTTTACTGATATGCATACATATTCATTTATTAATAGAAATTCACACTATAAATTTACAAATTTGAAACTTACTATCACCATTTTTAATTATGAA
>NW_019382040.1:808365-818824 GCF_000648655.2 Copidosoma floridanum
CCCTGGTTAACTAATTGTTGTTTACATCGCCACTACTACATTATATATTATATAGCCAAACAGACTCACCGTAGCAGACGACACACGGCGGACGCGCTGCTGCCGCGCGTGGCCCAGCTGCCGCGGCTCGCATCGTCTCGTTCGTCGTTTAAATACTTTATAAAAACGAAAAACCCCTTTTTTTTATTATCGATATCCAAGTAAAAATGTCTCATCTTTCGATCTAGACTATCAAAAAAATACCAAAAGTTGAAGATCATGGAGATAAAACGTGTTTTTCAAACAAGTGCATTTTTTAAGGTTATGGGAGCAAATTTTTGAAAAACTGATGCCACCACTGAAAAGCTGAGGAAAAAATACGTAAGAATATGTTTTTAGATAATTTTTTTATCAAAGTTTTGACACCGAAACGACGAGTTGAAAACGTCGTGTTTGACGCCCGCGCGGGCCGTCCACCACGGCGCTGGGACAGTTGACGTGATTCTCCCCATATATAATCTTATTTTCTGTCTCAAAAAATCAATTGAAAAAATAGTTGCCGAAAACTGTCCCAGTATATCTGCCTTTACCTTATGTAAAAAAAATAAGCTCCACCAAAAATGAATAGGACCTAAAAGACCCTCCTCCTCCTCTCAATAAATGCATCCAAAATTTTTTTGATTTGACACATCTTAGCTATCAAGCTTATACCACGTGTACACATAACTAAAGTTGATGATTTTCACAATAACACAGAGCATCTTGGCGTGACAAATAAAACGTTATATAACCACGCGAGAAATACATTTAAAAAAAAAGATTTTTTTTAACAAAGTTTTTTATACAAAAATTATTTTTTGTATCCCTTTCCAATTCAGTAAAAACCTTTTTTTTAACCTACATCTGATATCCAAAATTAGTAAGCTTACGGTGCTGAGATAAATAGTTCCTTCCTAGAACATTAGTGTAAGTATAGCAAAGAATTATTAAATAATTATACATTTACTTAAAAATACATTGTGCCTCACTATGGAATAATAGACATTTTCACGTGATATAAGTATAACTTTATAATTTTTGGCCTGTAAGCAGTAACACATTCACTGGGGATCGTAGTTCATGTGTATTGTCATTATTTTTTCAATCATATGGGATTTGGAATTATATGCAACAGTGACTCTGTAGCACTAACTGCAGCCACTGTGTGCAGTGCTTAGGTGTGAATAGCTTTTTTTAATTCATACGTTCACTGGGCCACTACTTCATTGCAGTTGGAGTTACCATCACTCTAGACGATAAGAAAGAACAGCAGTCAATTTAAATACGAATTCAACGTATGTTGCCTTGAATAAACTCCTGCAATGCAGATTTGATGGTGGCACACTACACAGGTGACGGTTCCACATCATCGTGGCTTGTTGTCGCGAACTCATTTTTTATAAACCAAATATTCTTTATTTAATAACTCGCGATAGTGAGCATGATGTTGTCTGTTTTATACTTGTGCACGGTCAATTAAACAGGACTACTTATACACTATACAGTACACAGCACATACATGAGGTAGTTGTACCTACCAGCATATCTTAAATTATGTTCTAGCTGGGTATTCTGAGCCACATGGTACATGTCCTGAGGCATTGAGAGTCTGGGCTTCCGTGTATGGGTGCGCTAGTGGTCAGGTCTTTTGAAGCTTGGCTTTAGCAACGCAAAGTATCCCGTCAGGAAAGATTTTGCCGATGCCCCGCTTCTCAGTTTTAGCATTGGCCTTGTCACGAGCTCAAATATTTGTTCTTGTCTTGGTGTATAGACGCACTGTATACTATGTGACCTAATATATGCATTTATCAAGCGTACCATTGTGGAGTGGCCACTATTCCTTGTTAACTCTCTGTACACTGACACACTGATAACGACTCATGCACACTCCAAGGATATATGATGAAAGTACGGGAAGAGAGTCAGGCCGAGTCTTATAGTTTTCTCTATTGTTGTTACCTCCAAGTTTCACACTGGAGTTTCGTAAAAAATATATCGCCACATGATGGAGAGAAAGGAAAAAAAGAGAGAGATACTTATGGGACTCTCACTGGTAACAGTCGGTAACAAGGGGCCTGTGACGTATTTAAATATGTTGCTAATTTACTATGTCACAGAGTATAAGACATTTATTTGATATCCTAATATATTTTCAGAACGATTCAAAATACTATGATTCAAGGTTGTGTAAAAATGTTTTGAAAGACTGTGACGAGTTCCAATTATTTTTTTGATAAATGCCTATCTATAAATTTTTAGAAAACTGTCTATTTTTCAAGTCAGACTTTCCCATGTTAACTCAAACACAATTCAATTTTTGTCGAATCATATAATAATTAGTGACACTAAGATTTTAGGCGTTAGAAAGCTGTCAAAAATAGCCATGAAAATTTTGTAACAATTCTTACTTTATGCATATATTTGCGAATTTCTTAGGTAACTCTTGATTTTTTAATAATACAGTATAAGTGTGCCCTTTTAATGATCCAAAGTTATTCTCACCGATGAATTGGGCATTGATTATAAATTAAGTGTACACTCGCTGGGTCAAGCAACACACTTGGAACAGGAGTTTGTGATGTGTCCCTTACACAAACATACAACAATTTAACGCACTATGTTAATTGGCTTATTATCCTGATCTAAATTAATGCGCGTGCAAGTACGACAAGGGAAGCTTGTAGAAGAGCTTAAGCGAAAAAGAAAGAGCGTGACGAGGTAGCGTTCGTGAGCCGATTTGCTGTACTATCTTTATCAGCCTTGCAGCTACGTGTTCTCTTGTTGTTGTATAGAAGCTAACTATTTTTTCACGGTCTTATGCATGCAAGCAGAGAAATCGATTATGAATTGGATCGATGAGAGCTCTCTCTTGGAAACCCGAAAATTTGAAAATAGTGCAAACGGCTGTAACATAAGTTAAACGTATCAAATGTAAAGTTAACTATCATTGATTTATAACAAGGTGGAAAGTATTACGTAGCAAAAATTTAATTTTTTTTCAAATCTTTAGTATACTTATACCGACCGATTACCGAAAAAGTCTTAGTGTTCCAAGGATAGAAAGCTTACTATTTTAAGAACTAGTTTTGAGAAGCAGCTATATGTTATAAAAATAGCTCCCATGTTTTTATAAGGAGATAGAACAAATAATATTCATATAAAAAACTCTTTTTAAAATCTTCATGTTTTTATCTGTGATGCTGGTGTTAATAATATTTTGTTGATAACGCCTAGAAGCTTTGAATTGTTCTGACAATAAGTATAGTCAGAACTATGCATAAGAATAGTATGTTAAAAGAATTGCAAAAAAGTTTTTTGATATATAACGTGGAAGATCTGATAGGTGTTGATAGGACCATCAGGAATGTATCAACATTCCTGGTCGAGGGAGTTCGGCGTAAAGCTAGTTTTGGCTATATTATATATGAATTTTTGGGTAGACAATCATATGATCAAGTTCGTCTCTGTTACCACTTTCTATGCTTTAATAGTATTAATATTAATGATAGTAAAGTTTGTAAGCGTAAATTATTTTAAACATTATAAGGTATCAACCAGTAGTAACCCTTATCTATTTAAACTAATGTATAATATAAATTCCTTACGTCTTTACTAATGTATTCTCTAACTTACATACAATTTTAAACAAATCTTTTTGCAAACATTTAAAATCTTACTCGTTATTTTCTCAAAAAAAGAATACATTTTTTACTATTTTTTACAACTCACCTTAATTCATGAATTCATGAAGAAGTTAATTAATAATAACGGAAAATATTTCTCAGACATAATGTATAACTATATATTACTAACATACTTCTTCACTGTACTATTTAAAATTGTTATGACAGCTGAAAAGAAGATTAGTCTTTATAACTACGATTTTATATACGAATATGTCTTTATGATATGGAATAATTAAAGATAGAGGGCCTGAAAACAGAGCCAGAAAAAAGTTTCTTAATTTTCAGATATTCAATAATANTATATATGAATAAATTTTATCAAAACATTTATTATTTATCCATTGTAAGCCCTGGTTAACTAATTGTTGTTTACATCGCCACTACTACATTATATATTATATAGCCAAACAGACTCACCGTAGCAGACGACACACGGCGGACGCGCTGCTGCCGCGCGTGGCCCAGCTGCCGCGGCTCGCATCGTCTCGTTCGTCGTTTAAATACTTTATAAAAACGAAAAACCCCTTTTTTTTATTATCGATATCCAAGTAAAAATGTCTCATCTTTCGATCTAGACTATCAAAAAAATACCAAAAGTTGAAGATCATGGAGATAAAACGTGTTTTTCAAACAAGTGCATTTTTTAAGGTTATGGGAGCAAATTTTTGAAAGACGTAATTCAGTGCTAAGACTTGAAACTTTTTATTAATGGTAATGCTTACCTTGCATACAAGTTAAGTATCAATCTTTTTTAGTTCTATCACTTCATGTCTCCTATCCTTCTCAAATATTCATAACATTCTTGTTGAGAAGTCAATGTTGTTAGCGATTCGGTTCAACCCAGCAAAGTCCATTTTGGAAAACAAATTGAAAGTTCAGTTATTATGTGCTATAAACTACAGCTTATTAAGTTAAAAAATCTACTCACCTTAAAGTCAAGCTAAATATTTTAATAGATGGGAAAAGTAAGAATCTCTGTATATTTGTTCGAAAACGACTCAATGGGCTCTCTCGATCGTTTACCGTTGGAACGACTTACATAAGCTGGTAAATCTCCTTATTTAGGGATAGCTTGTTTATTTTACTTGGAGGAGAACCTTATATGTTTTTCGACTTACTCAGCGTTGGAATGAGCTCTACAGGCTAAGATGACTCCTGACATAGGAATAGCCCCTCTCCAGAAGCTTTTCCAACTCTAATATTCTTCATTGGCTGTAACTTTCTATCTTCTTCTTTCTATTTGCCATCTTCCTGAACTAGAATTCATAAGCGTACTTTATCCTCCTTAATAATTATGAATTTGTGCCCCCAAGGCTGTGTGTTAGTTGAAATGAGCAACAAATTGTGCTTATTATTTTTTGAGCTGAGAGCTATTTTTTTGTGCTTTTAAGTATTACCGTTATGAAGCTTTAAGTGACTTAGATTTTGCATGAATGTAATTTCAGACTTGTTAAATAATTATTGTTCCTTCTCTCAAAATACCATTTTTGTCTTGACAACAGATGTTTCACATCACTTGCTTTTTAATCAACCTATCACCTTGCACACGAAAACAATATATTTTACTACGAAGATCGATAATTTGAGCACAATTTGACCACATTACTCTTTTTGCATGAGCCTCATACCTTTGTTATTTCTTCAAGGTTAGTTGAAACGGTGTTTGTCTACATTATCTGATGTACAGTACATGTCAAAATCCTTATTTATTACTTTATTAATGTCTTTATCTTCAATTTTGTTACTAAAATATATCAGTATCTCTGTATAATAATTTGCTTATACATACAAACCGCTGCTTTATGTATGCATATTAAAAGTCATACACAAGAATTTTAAAATTATTTTTTTAAAGTTACGTAAGGTCCACATTAGTTGGAATCTTTGAGGCTCGACTTTACAATAAATTTTTAAAAATTAATGTTCATTACCTTAATAATGCTTTTTTGGGATTGTCAAGCCCCAAGGTGAAATTTTTCAATAAAATTCTGTTTTTTACATCTGCACCCTATGATTCCTAATAGACTGCAGTTATCTAGTCAGTGATTTTAAGTCCCTTGAAAATTCGGGGGCGTTACGATAATTTCCGTTTACGTAACCGGAAAAAACTCTCTGTTTTCACGGTGGTATTACAAAAAGCTACATTAAAATTGGGGGCTGCAAAAAAAGTCAGCATTCTCGTACACTTGACAATATAAGACAATGAACTCCAACTGTCTGGAAATTAGTTATTTGGCCCAGCTAAATAATTTGTGGTGTGCAATTCAAAAGTATCAACAGTAGGCTTCACAAATAAAATGTTCCATACATGAGAACAAAATTATTTTTGCTTCCAAACTGTAAGATAAGGTACGGAACACCTTGAATTCTTAGATGAATATCAAAAGAAATTTAAAAAATTAATATCTAGGCATCAGAATCCACGGAAAATGTCATTTTTAAATGTTTTGCTTTATAATAATAAAGTTTTGGCTTCCTTACCAACATGACATAAACGCAAAAAAACCTTTTAGCTTGATCTCAAAAAACATAGGCTTCATGTTACATCATAATTTTTGTAAAATGACCCATGTGAGGGTTCTTGATATATCAAGAAGTTTCTTACGCAAAATTAATCTATGTGTTCAAGCTTGCTTTAATGCTCATTAGTATATGATTTAACGCTTCTTACTGTATAAAATAGTCATCAGTGTTTTCTACTTAGCACTGGGTGGTGTCGTATGTTCAGGACAGGAATGTAAATGTTTGTAGTCAGCGTATGAGCTCCAAAGATACTTGTGGTTTGTTTTTCACATATTTTCGATTTTTAATACGCATATTTAATTATCCCTAAGTTTAGACTTTCCTGTTTTGATTATCTGTGTTCTTATTTTCTGAATCTTTGATTTCAGACTTTGTTACAAAATAATTGATTTTTTTTGCTAAGATTTTGGCCTTTGAAATATAATAATTTGTTCCATGATTTTGGATTCTGAAGATTTATTATACTTCGAGATCTTTAGTTTTCTTATTACCACTGATTCTAAATTCTGCAGCTTTCAAAGGTTCTAAGTAAGAGTACTCAAGTTGTTTTAAGCAAAAGAAGTTACTCTGTTACAAGTACTCTGTTCTTGAGAAAGTTTTGTGTAGTTTATTTCGGTTTTAATCAATACTATAGAATTTTAGATTTTTACGTAGTTTTAATATTAATAAATTCGTACTTAAAAAAGTAAAAAATATTATTTTTTTTTTAAGGCCGTATGATTCAGTTTGAAAATTATTCGTCATGATGTAAGCTTTAAGGAAGCATTCAGAAAAGCTTAGTATGACGTACCTTTGAGTTTTTATTTCTCAGGTTGTTATGCCTTTTAGGTGCAAAATATTATTTTTGAAAATCATAAGGTTAGGTGAAATAACAAATTCTGTAATCAGTAAAGCTGCTTTATAAATTATCAACGTGAGTTAATTCATTTCACTAAATTTGACTGTTATAAAAGAGTGTTTTTGCTTTAATATCTAGTACGATAGTTTTATTAACTATTGTTCGGTCGTGGATGGTGTAACTTTGTACATGGACATGGCTTGACGTGTTTTGGCTTTTTTAGTATTATAGAAATACTATCAGTTACCTGCTGTGTTCCCTCGTCTTTCACAAATATAGAATTTTTCTGAAGGTTGGAAAAAGTTTGTTGGTGCATCTTGACTTTGCTTACTAGTTATGATTTCTGTAATTTGTTATAAATGTTCGTGTTCGCAGTAAGCGAGATCTCTTCCTATTTTAAAGCTTAGGTTGCAGCTGTCTCAAGAGTATTTACGTGGCCTAATCGTATTTTTATTACCTAGTGTAGCTCTTCGATAAAGAATCTAACTTTGTTTCTCTCCAGTTGTTAGTAGAATTCCTAATATACTTGGCCATTGCGGAGTATTGTTTTAGTAAATTCTTGGGCGGTGCCCTTGACTCTATTAGAAAAGCAGATAAAATAATAACAATTAAGAAATTGAAAGTAATTCACAAGTATCTTTTCGTATAATGGACGATCCAACGTTGACAGCTCTCTGAAGATGGCTGGTAAAGTAGGTTAAGTATTGCGTTGATTATATATTTTAACAGTGGGGAAAGCTTGATTATCTTGTTAGAAAAATTTGATTGGTTAAAATTAAAAATATTACAAATATCACGGGAAAATTACATAAATGCTTATGAATATAACTCACTCAATTAATACTCGCTACCTAATTACTGATCACATGCTCTTCTAGCTTACTAAGTATGGTCTAATTTTAAACCAAAATTAAATCAACTACAGGTAGGACTGGAGGTAAGTCAGGGAGTTGAGGTAAATTTAGTTTACGTTCTTTTGAATAAGGTACAGTTCACCAGCCAAGGCCAGATGTCAGATTTTGGGAAAGGGATGAAGTTAAGGAGCAGAAATTGTTGGTGAGAAGGCAACTGATCAATCGAACGTTGGTACTGATCCATGGGTATGGCCTCTAGGTGAGGGGTGCCACATGTTATTCATAACGGACAATGATGGCAATCATGAAACGTGACAATACTAACTTAAAATGTTAAAAGAGGCGTGGTTTCAGTTCCAATTGAAACAGCTGTATGTACCTCATCACTTTTATACACATTATTCCTACAGATCTTCTCGTTACTCGTTAACAAAGTTATGTTAAAATCATAAGAACCCATTCCTTAGTAAACTAAAATCAGAATAAGTATAATAATGAAATTGAAGACTTATTAACTGATGTTGCTAATAGTTTGCCTGATTAGCTTAAGGAAGCAGAAACGTAAAAAGTGTAAAAACTTTTGTTAGTAGCTGAAATGATAAAGACGTTTCCACCTGTTTATGCATATGGAACAGTAAAATATGCTTTAACAAAAAAAATTCTTATTATAAGAAAATTTTTATAAAAAGATCTGATTAACAAGTTACCAATGACAAATTTTCTACTAAATGTAAAGAGTATAAAAATACTGTTAAGACACTCTTAGAAATGGTGTATTTGTTGAGACCCACTGAATTTTTTTCTAAGAAAATTTTTTATTAGTCACAAAGTTTTTAAGAACATTATGTAAATCTTTGGCATAAAATAACACTTAAAGCTTGAAAAACTTTGTTAAGAGTGAAAGTTTTCCAAGCTACATAGAAAATTCATTAAAAGCGGAAAGTCAAGGCAAATAATGATAGCTCCTAACCGTAAATTACTTACTGTGAAAAGTGTTACGATTTTTTTTCTTGAAAGTTACTGATATATAAGGTGAAGGCAGGTATACTGGGACAAATTGTAATCCAGACCCTATACTGGGACAGACCAACATTATTAACTTTATGGTACCTAGATTAAAATAAATTGGAAACAAAAAATGTGATTACATTCTGAAGCTTATTCATTATAAGAATACATGCAAATATTTATTCTCATAAAAGAAATAATTTAAAAAAAAATCATATTAAAATTTCCGTAAGGTCAGCCTGCTGTACGGTCAGTTCTAATTCATTAGAAGTAAACGCGAGAAACTGGATTAAAGTATAAAGAAATTGAATTAAAATAAGTTGTCAATATTTTTTCTACTATACAATACCTCTTCTACAAGTTTGTAATGTAGTATTGCTATAAATAATAATTATTTATAACAAAAAAGAGTGTCCCAATTAGCCTCCCATGTTTGAATACAGTACCCGATGCTGGGACAAGAAAACAGAATGCGTCCCAGTTTACCGCCGATTTGCTCGAGTAGGAGGCTAAGTGGGACGTATTTAGTTAGCCTAGAATGTTAATCATGATGATGACTGTTTACTGCATGTGTCTTTGTCCAAATGATATTTTGTATGCACAAAAGTGTGTTTGACGTGGAATTATAGTAAGGTTGTAGCCGTATTATACCTGAGTATTAAATAAACAACAGTAAGTGAAAACATAATCTTAAAATTGCTATGGCAATCTCAATATGTAGAAATAAGTATGGGTGAAAATGTTTTAAATACTTATTGTTAATTTAATTATTTACAGAAATTGCTTATTAGATGTAAAAAATGACTCCCAAGAAAAAAGATACCAGAAATAAAAAAATTTAGTTAATGCATACAAAGGAAAAAATACAACTAAAAGTGATGATAACAGTGCAATATTGAAAGAAAAAAGTGCTATTTATAATTTAACTTATTAAAATTTTAAAATAAACCATATGATTAAATTTTATATTATATTTAAACTAAGTAAAATGTATCAGAACATATAATATCAGTTTTTACCCCAAAGTTTAACACTAAAGACAAAACAAACAAAAAATTTAGGTGATATTCTAAGGGTTTCCATAGTTAGCAATTTAATAAAAGCTCTTATTACAAAAGAAGAAGAGAAAAAAAAAGAAGAAAATCAAACTCTCATAAATAAACAAGAAAGAGAAAAAAAAATTATTAAAAGAAAAAGAACAGGAAATCAGAAATATTAAGTCAGAAATACAAAAATTAAGGAAATTCATAAACTCAAAGGATAGTAAAGACAATAGTAACAATCTAGTAGAAAAAAAAAAAATTAATTAAAAAACTAGAAAATTCTAAAAAAGAGCTATCAGACATGGAGATGCAGGCCTTAATTCAACAAAGAAAAATTAAAGAAGAAAAAAAGATAATTTTTTATAATTATTTCTTCGCAATTTCGTATGCTTTGAGTTCATTTAAATAAATATGTATAAACCAACTACTTTTTAGAATAGTTTAATCGTTTCATATTCTCATAATTTATCTAAATTGTTATTTGTCCCA
>NW_019382040.1:820421-889887 GCF_000648655.2 Copidosoma floridanum
TTTCAGATATTCAATAATAATTATTAATATTCAAATGAGCCAAAATCAATAAAAAATATAAATATAATAAAAAAATTTTTTTTTCAGATATAATAAACGTAGTTTAGAAAAATTTAAAATACTAATAAATGTATGCAAAGAAAATTGTATGTATAATATGAATATGCTTACTGCTCTTGATTTGAAGTTATTATTTACGTATTTTAATAAATATTTTGACAACGAATGCATAGTACTGTTGTTCTGAAAATTTTATAACTAAAAAATATTTATAGATCTGGTCTGTAATCATATATGTTCAGTTCACTATTATTTTATAATTTAAAGTTTTCTTCTTCTAGTTGTACGCATTTCATCAGGCAAGTATATTACTAGCTTTTAAAAAGTAAAAAAATATAATGCAATAAAATTATTTTACCAATTTATTAGCATTATGTAGCTTTCGTAACAAGAGCAGTCTTTATTAGTGTCATGACTCAGCCTGACGTTAATACTTTTAAGTTTTACGATTTTCATAAGAAGATGAAGTTGCTACTATGTAAACAAGTATTGCATAATGCTTTTTAATTATCCTCATAAGTTTTTTAAATGTGCTACATGTAAAAAAGTTTTTGAATAAAAAGAGTTATCAAAGTTGTGCTAAATAAAAATTCTCTTTTTATTGGATACGTGTTTTTTCGAGAAATATAGAGTAGAAAAAAAATGCTTCAGAGTAACGTGATTCATATGGTGCTTAAGTATCGCTTCTGCAAACGTTTCAGACTTTGATTATTTATTATTTTTATGTCAACATTTCCATAAGACTCTATATAGCGTGGTCTTGCACGTTTACGTCAACCATTTCAAATCTTGCCATAAATTAATTTAAATGTAGAGCTTCGTAAGCCTTATAAATCATTAAAAAATATTAAAAAGCTTTGTAAGGGTTGTAAATTAACGAAAAATAATATATTTTTTGGCCTCTCTAAAATGACTAAAAAAGTGAATGGTTTACGTACTGGATGATTATATTTTGTCGACAGATCTCAAGATACGACTAATTATTATGTGATGTATATAGTATATATTATTATTATACAAATACAAAACACATATACGTGCATTCAAGAAAATTTTTTTTAACCAAAAAAGTTTTTTCTAACGCCAAACAAATTAAACTATATTTGCAAAATATTTTTTTTTAAGTAACTTTACTAAAATAGCTTATCAGATATTTTTTTTAACAAGTGTTGAAAGTTGGTTATTTTCCACGTATCTAAATGACTTGATATTGTTAACAATCGATAGATAACGATGCTTATAAAACATATTGGAAGTCACAGTATAATTAACCTTATATATTTCTAAATAACCTAAGTAATTCAGCTATTATGACGTGTTAAGGTAAAAGTATAAAAATCTTAAACTATACATAAATATTTTATACGTTTAAGACGTATCAGTTAAATTAAACATGGTACAAGCATGAGAAGAATACACTCACCTTTCACAATTATACGACTCAGCTGCATCACTGTAAGAAAAGGTCTATACACTCATAGTAATAGTAAAAAGCGAAGAAGTACTTCTTTTCTTGTTACAAAAAAATTTTGCATACTCCTTCTTTACACCTTTAAAGTGTGTGCCTACATGAACATTTACATGCAATTTGGCTGACACACTCAGCATACCCCTTCCATTCTTCTCAAATACAAAAAAAAGTAATAATAACGTACGCATGGCTCAGCAGCCGAGCCATGATGGGGTATTCAAATAAGTGGTAAGTAGCGAGCTCACATCATAGCATTTCAGTTTACAATATCTCAACTAATCTCTGCTCACTAATGTTATGTCATCTTTTGTTTTCCTGCCTTTTTTTAAGATGATCCCACGCCTAGTGGCAAAGGTGGTTGCACTTGAATAAGCGTAGTTATGCCGTCTGTAAGGGTATGTATCTCGTAGGGTGTTAAGGGCTTCTGCACCTGACATATAATTCGTGTTTTACCTCAGTGAGTGTGAATCCAAACTTCGGTGCTTTTTCCGGTTGGGAAGTAGAAAGGGTAATCGTCACTCCTGCTTATTGGATCCTTTTGAGGAGCGGGGGCTTTGCATTTGCTTATAAGCGCATTTTGCCGAAAATATTCAACACTTTATATCGTAAAAGAGGTATAATAGAAGCTTTACTATTTTCTCGTTGATAACAGGGTTTTCAGTCTTTTTTTGGTCACATCTTCGACCGTATATTCATTTATTATGTCAAATTCAGCTACCATAGAAGTGTTAGAAAACTTCTCTGGCAGCTCCTTGATTGCCTTTCAAAGAGCAGTTTTTTGTTATGGATAAATGGGACAACTTCTGCGCCTCCATGAACTTAGCCATAGGTTAAAATGCTGGCTCCAGCAGGTACATGTGTTAAGGTAGGGGCTGTTTGCAGAATTTAAGAAAGCGCTTTGCCTCGGTGGTTCTTTTCTGCAATTCTGGCCAGCTGTAGATCTTGTCTCGTCCAATTCAGTACTCTAACTTGGGCTACATGCTCCTGTGGAACATATCCAGTTGGTGTTCAACTGGCTATGGCGACTTAATTTATCAAACGATGTTTTTGTTGTGTGTTAGGAAGTCGCGCATATGCTGGTCAGCGTACTGAGAGTGCATTTGTGCGTCAGTGATTGAGTGGTTCTGTATCTCTTAGGTCAAGCAACATTATAACTAGGCCCATGGACATAAAATCGGCCTAGCTTATCCACTGATCGTATTATTTGCAAAATCACGTCACTGCAACACTGCGTACGAGCTCCAGTTTTTAAAAAGCTCCTTTTACGTTAAGCCAATAGCTGTATGAACTGACAATTCTATCTCCAGACAATCTGTGCCTAGTTACGGCATAATAAATCAGTGTGCGACCTGCTTGACTCCAAATGCAGATAACTGGAGGTTTCCCTTCACGGGGGCTGGACACGTGAGATGATCTGGTGCCGCTTAATAAGAGGACTGGTAGAAGAATGTTTAACGTGTTGTTAAGCTTACTGCATATGCCTGTGGTCATGTTGTGAGTGCTTGCGTTTGCGTTGTACAAGCAGGTGTTTTAAACAACTACCTACTTATTTCTAGGTATACCTCATCGATGCTGTATATGCACTTGCCACCGTGCATATTATACATATAGTTTGCACCCAGCTGATTGGTGGATATGTTCAAGGGGGTTTGATCGACGTGTGTCGTGGAAGTTCTAGAATCCGTGAGGGCTTTTACGACTTGTTTACATTCTGTTGGCTGGTCTCGGATACAATTAATTTTGGTACAGTGAGATTCGCAAACGCTTCTTCCCCAAAGATTGTGTCATGTCAATTTTCTTGGATTATGCTGCTAGAGTCTTGTGTCCTTCTTTATGTGTCAAAGAGCAGATCTTAAAACTTCACATTCCTTGTGTAAGGGTGACTCTTACTAACTGAATATGTCAAGACAAATTGTGCTAAGTTCACAATATTTACATTGGCTTCAAACAGTTTATCATGCGATGACATACTTTATTCTTCAATAATCTGTGCCAAGGAGTCTTTCTTTTCTATCTTTTACATTTTCCCTTTTCTAAATCTTCGGTTGATGGGGATATATTAAAGAGCTCGTCTTGACCTGTAGTAGCTGCTCAAAGATTAGGGACCCTAGTTTGAGTTTTTAACCATGCTGCAAATGTCATAACTCTTAGAAATTTGTTTACCCCAGCTTTATGACGCACTCTCTAGAGTAGATGCAAGTAATCATCGTCCTCGTTCGTCTTTGTATACTCATTATATTGTTGAACAGTTTATAAGTGACGATCTTTTCTACCCGCAAACCATTGGTAAAAATAGTTGGCAGTGATCGTTTTACAACCCACCATAAACAGCTATATGTTTTTTTGAAACACCTCCTTTATTACTACTTATTTATTGTATCCTTTTAGTCATTATGACGTTAAATAACAGATTTGTAGCTAAGATCAGGAGATTTTTCCTCGTTAGCAATAAATGGGGGGTTAGCGTGAATTTTATTTAGATTTTTAACGGGAACGGTGACTCTTTATGATTTCCTTGTGAATATGGACGCCATGTATAGATGAACGGGTGTGTCTAATACATATAGCAGACGTTATACAGAGACTGATGCGCACTGCAGTAAGAGAGAGCGCCAGGCCATGATACTACTACTGTGAACAAACTCACCGATGAACCACCTTAACTACCATCAGAGCATTGCCTGGATATTCTTGCCAACACTTTTTCAGTATAAGTCGTGAATATCATTCATTGAGATGCTGCTATGATGAAATATAGCAGCTACTGTGGTCGTTACCTCATTTCCGATCTGTTACTCCTAACCGTAAATTATTGATTTAATTTTCTATGCATCCTTTAAATTTCATGTAATCATTTCTAAGTTTTGTGAGAAAACCTTTCACGCTTATTATTCTCCACATAACATTTTACAAATGAAAAATCAACATTTTTTAAAAGCGATACTTTTTACTTTTAAGGTTATTTTTTTTTTTTTTAGTATTCATACATTTTTTCGTTCATTCTAATCTTTTCTTTTATTTAACATTCAATTTTGCTCATCTACTGCTCCCTGACGCAATGTAGAAAATGTTTTTTATCTTAATTATAAAAACTGACAAGCACACTTTTTTTTTGCTTTTAATTATATAACATTCCAGCTTTAGGTTAAAAAAAAAACGGGTATATGGGGAGAATCACGTCAACTGTCCCAACGCCGCGGTGGACGGCCCGCGCGGGCGTCAAACACGACGTTTTTAACTCGTCGTTTCGGTGTCAAAACTTTGATAAAAAAATTATCTAAATACATATTCTTTCGTATTTTTTTCTCAGCTTTCCAGTGGTGGCATCAGTTTNTTCTTTCTGCTTTTAGTTACCCCTCAACTCTGAAACACTTGCAACAGTTTCCCGCTAAGTGTATTTCACAGATTTCAGCAACTGTCTGATCTTTTTTTTCAAAGTATCTATCAAATCACGAATATAACTATGAATTACTGTAGCAAGGTTCTCAATAAATGACTTAAGTTTCTTAGTTACTGTAGCATCCTTACATTATTCCATGCTTTTTGTGAGTCACTTATAGAATCTGATGACTTTTAATAGTCTTTTTTTTTGAAAAATTTTTTTTTTCGAAATTAATTTTCGCATATCATCTGCATATATATGTCAATTGCTCTAGATGCATTTTAATAAACTTTTTAATAATGTTGCTAGTTATATTAAATTATTCACAAAATTTTACTTTGTAAGTAAAATGTAGATGTATACATTATTGATGTCCTCTAAATTGATTTCAGCCCAATCGTCTTTCTTCTTAATTGATGTAATCTCTTATGCCATTACATATTTTACTAACAATAAAAGCATTATAATCCTTTTCTTCAGGTGAGCATATACTTGGCCCTGAAATACAGGAGTTAGAATTCCCATGCTAAAGTGTCATTTGTGTACAGGTCAGAAGTAGTGAAAGAGGTAGTTTACTCACTATTGAACTAGAAATCTGTGATCACGCTGAAAAAATTTTTAAATGTCACACCACAAGTTTTTGAATCGTAAGACTGTAAGTATCTAAAGAAGTGATATTGTTCATAGTATACAGAGTAATAAGACAAGATTTGAGTTTGATTACTAGCTTGAAGACTCAAAGAACTACACCACAACGTGTGAGTGCTACTGCCAGTTTTGATGTTCTAGATTTCCAAGAAGCGTTGAACTGTAGAAGCCCAAGGCTTCACGTGTTAAACATCGTCTATTACAGTCACTGACAGCAAGTGTTGAGATGCAGCCTAGATGTAAGTAAGTGTGGTATTTAACGTTAAATTTTTATTAGCTGTACATAAACAGAATACAGCTTATGAGATCTTACTCTCATTCTTACAATAAAAACTTAAGCTTACCAGTATCAACTTAGGTTAGTACCTATCTCCACTTCTACGCAACTGACTGAGTGTGTGTTCTTATATGTTAGCTCGTTTTTGTGTAATAAATATTTTTTGTTACACAATTACTTCATAAATAATTTATTACGAAATGCAATGAAGCAGTGCAATAAACCGTACTCACTTAGTGGACCAGGCATCGGCACAGCTGTAAGCTTCCAGTACAATAGAGACGGGGCAATAAATGCATCCCTTACATATTTTAATAAACGTGTAACGTACACAATTTATACTATATAATAAATAAAGATAGGACAAATACAGTCTGAAATATTAGGTAAACATGATTTTGTCTAGTGAGAAATAGACTTTTTTAAGGCAATGTCATGAGAGGGCCTTTTTCGCTTAAAGAAATGAAAGAGCCTGTACAAATTCTTTAAGTAGTGTAAACCTTTTCATTCTCAAAGGTACAAGAATCCCTTTTAGAGTTTTAGATAAGCTAGAGCCTTTCTGAACTCTAAGGCCAGAAAAAGCTTTTTTTGAAAAAAGTACTTTTTGCTTTATTTTAAGTTGATTATACATGAAACATATACAGATATAAACGCCTAAGACTTATACCTATCTCATTAGGTCAGCTATGAAGTTTTTTAACTATCATATAAGCTTTTCTAAAAAGGATTAAAAATAAAATATGATCACAACATATTAAAGTTGTGTACTGGAGTTACTATTAAAGTGATGCATGAAATGACGCTCATTATATTAATTGCGGTAAAAAAAATTGATTTGAAAAAATTGCTTCTCACGCAAAAAAAATCTAGGTGGCTGTAAAGTGGTTTCAGACCAAATTTAAATAGTTAAAGGCTTTAAATTATGTTATACTAGTAGCCCCCCATCTCAGCTTGGCCCGAGACTCCTAAAATGGAACACCATATCGTATTTATAAACCATGTGAAACGTTTTTAGTTAAAAACTGTACATGTATTTTTAACACTTCTCAGAACAAAAACCTTCTTATGAGGAACATATTTGTTTGGAATTCAGACAGTTATTTCATTAAATAATGAGATGTAAAAAGTAAAAAAAAAATATAATCATGCTGAAGAGTACCGTACGTTCTTATGCCATAAAATAGTTACTGACACTAAAGTGTTATTAATTTGCAGTTTCTCCCGTAGAATTTACGAAAAGGACTATTTTTTAAAGCTATGGCAATTGAAAACTCACAAAAAACATGTAATTAAAAAATTTTTTTCTTTTATCTCACAACTTTATTACAATAGCAACGAAGTCCTAAGACTCAATCTCTACTTTTGATTGCAACAACAATACAATTACACATTCTACCTACATGAAAATCTAGAAGATTTAGAAGATTATTGTGAGGATTCTAATAAGAAGCTGATCTCTTACTCAACAAATTCTTTGTTTATCGATTTTAATGCTGCGGCTTCAATCTCGATAAACGTTTTGCATTAGTTTTTTGGCGCCTAAAATTGAATACATAAGATGCATTTAAAGATATCTTTCCAATTCGCCTTCTTGCAACTTTTGGCATGGTTAAGACTTTTGTGAGCCCTAAAAGCTGTTTTCTGTCAAATTTGTTAAGATCTAATATATTCGTTGGCAAGGTAGTTCAACGTCCGATAGCCCTAAAAAAGACTGGTGAGTTTCTTAAGTGAACTCTTTCTTGACTGAAGTTTACAGCAATTGTGACTGCCTGGATACCTCAGAGTAATCTTCTCTGACCTGCTGTTAAAGCCCCAGGCTGATCAGAAGATAACTTACAAAGTCCAAAGCTTTGAAATTAGTTGTAGAGATATTTTCCAGCGTATCCTGGTATAACGTTAAAGACGTTGGTGTCTAAGGCACCTTTTTTTTGCAGACTCAGTGATTTGTGATCAAAAATGAGGAGATTGGTTTGTCATGTTTGCCCGTCAGAGACTGTCCTGTTGACTCAAGTTCTTTTTTTCTTTCATAGCTGTCAAGTTTTCCCAGCCCAGACCTTGGGGAGGATTGGTGATTCCTGATCAAATACTTAGAGATGAGAGGGTACAATAGGGTCATCGGTCGCCAGGGTTCCCAGCCTTGCAAAAAATAACTCCGCTCGTGACAACTGCCAGTGAATGACTGACTTGGTTTAATAGTGGCTGTTTTTAGTTAAAATAGTCTTTTAGTCGACAAATCGCTTCCGGAAATGGTAGTAAAAATTTATTTACAAGGTATTTTAAATTTAGGTGGCCCTTAAAAGAACCGATGGGATTAATAGTTAAGTAGGGAATGTAAATACTAATAATGGCCCTGAAAAGGGCCAGTGGTAAAATTTCCAGTTATTCCTTATTATTATTCTTGATGATGGAGAGCTAGCTGCGGGTAGCTTGACTTTTACCCTCAGAGTCTCTGTGTACGGAGACCGTACATGAGAAAGGTATGCCACTGACCAAAGAATATCTCGTTTTCAGGTCATTCCCCCGATAACTAACCGCTCATCGTTAGTCAGGGAAGTGGGCCTAGATAATATCTTCTCTGTGGATATGCCGTTGGGACGACTACTGAAAAGAAAGCCGTTGTGGTTAACCGTGCTCCTCAGGGCTGTTCTTCCTCGCTTACATTTGTAGTTAAAAATTCTCTGACGTCACCAGGCAAGATGGTGGAATGGCCACATAACTCTGAAGTGTAAGAGCAGGTTGTGCTCTGGCTAGACCCATCTCCAGGTATTCCGCCGGAGACGTTATCGATTAGAATATTTCTTTATTGGTGGCACTCTTCAATCCTGGAGATTTAGGGTGGAAGTAGAACTAGGTCACTTGCCCATTAGAGAAGAGTATCGTTGATAACCGGGATACCCAGCTGCACGACGATCATACACAATTTCGATGCTGCTCGATGATCCGTTGGTAGATGACTGTGGAAATTTTCGAAACGCTCCAGCCACTTAATTATAACCACACTTATTTAATTATGTTGCAGGTAGCTTCGATTTTATGTCAACGTTACATAGTGGATCCTACTGAGCTAAAGTGAAAAGCTGGCGTATTTTTGGAAAACTTTGCGCTCATTGATTTCTATTGTTATTATGTTTTTCGAGATAAAAACTGTACTAAAACCATCTAGGAAGTGTCAAAAATCGGTATGAAAAATTTGAAAAAAATCGGTTCAGCAGTTTTCTTGGTTAGTTATTACAACGGCTTAAGCGTCTTGGCTTTATATATTAGTAAGATAACGGCCCAAAAATATAGAAACAATGGCCGAATGTAGATTTTCGCGTCTAGAAAAAAACTTGAGAGTCGGACAAAAAAGTTATACTGGCGAAGTAAGAACCATTCGGGATTGTCGTGGACAGCTCTCAGAAAATGTGAAAATATACTTCAGGCACAACAGATATTTTATGTATAGATATTAGCTTATACTTTAGTCTTAAATAAGTGTCGTTATTATATTAGTGGAACTGGCTTGAAAAAGAATCGTTAATAATTATATCAATTTTAATTGGATGTATCCGACAAAATAATCTTACACCGTTGTTTTGAGATGTACTTTTCATCATTGCCGTAGGTGTTATTTTACTCATTGAATCATCACTAGTGTTGTCATTCACGTTCAACACAATGATTATTATGTAGGAAATGTAACAGTAACGTCCACAAATTAAATGGTTGTATTTATTCACCTTGGTAGCATCAGTGCGAGCACCATCATCGGCCGGAAGGGTATACATAGGTGTTGGGATAAACCGTAAACCTGTATGAGGCAGACATAGTGAGACAATATTTTTCTATTGAATTTAGTTATGTAATAGAAATAATCAGAACAAATATCTGACCGTATTAAAAAGGTAAGTGTGTGTACGAAGTAAATCACATACTTACATGTAGTATCGTGAAGCAGAGTGTAAATACAACAGAATTCTTTGCTGTGTA
Organism: Copidosoma floridanum; assembly: GCF_000648655.2. Next base: position 830,229 of record NW_019382040.1, read on the forward strand.
CTTGCAGTCCTTAATTTTAACCAAAGTATGTCACACAAGGTAAGAGTGGTGATTGTATAAAATAAAAAGATGAATAGTACAAAGTGTCGCTGCTCTTGTTTTGCAAGTACTTCTAAAAAGTGCAGACATTTGTTATTTTTTCAGGTATAAATATTTCAATACAAATAAACTTATCATTCCTGTTATTCGAATCACTACAGCAAAAAAAATTACAGAAGAATTTGGCATTGATGTCAAAGGGCAGTAGGGACAGTAAAAAAGTACAGTTAACAAAATGTATGATTTCATGCCCATTTTCTGATTGCAACAACACCTGATGCATAAAACTTTTATTTATTATTTTGACGAAGACGTAAAGAAGCAGTTTATGTCAGTGTATAATTATGTATGTATGTAGGCAGTTTATACATCAGATATATACATCAGAATCACAAAACATTCTAGTAATATATAAATGAGAAATCTGTTGTCTTTAGAAGCATGTATATATCAATTCATGATGGGTTCAGTATAAATGTATACGCCTTGAACTTTTAATTTCAAATATATTTTTGAACAATTATGACGTTGATATATCTGTATACAGAATGTAAAAAAAAAATGGCATGTGATTGCCTTAAAAATACAAATATAGGTTACAGACATGTTATGACTGAAAAATTCTATAAAAATGCAAAATTTTAACTATCATGTGTATATTAGTAGGTATGTTTTAGATTTTGTGTATTGTAAGAGATTAGAAAAGTGTTGTTAACTCTTCGAAACCCCTTTCATAAGAAAAACCAGGTTTTAGGTTGCAGACCCTATTTCCGAAAATTCAAATTCCATGTCAATTTCTTTCTAAGCTTCTTACAAATACAACAATAGAGAAAACAGCAGTTTTAAATCTAAAACTCAAAAAAACAAAATGTAAAAGTGATTTGGATGCTCAGCAAAAAAGTTAAATTTGAATGGTACCAGACAGTTTGCAAGAGTTTTGAGCTTTAAGACCTTAAACAAGTTTAATTTGTACTTTCCTTGATTTTTCTCTTTATATACCCTTCGAATACCCTATACTATGATCTTTTAAAATCAAAAGGTCAGTGTGTGACATGTACAAAAAGAAAGATTTACCATCTATTAAAATTGAATCAGTTAAGGGACTGAAAATTCAAAGTTCTAGCATGTGGTCATTACCACCTAAATTGAACTTTTTTTTTGAGCATCCAATTCACTAGTACAACTAATTTTTTTGAGTAAGAATGCATTATGAACAATTATCGACTCTTGTGATTTTTGGCTGGGAGGCTCAGAAAAAAAGTTACATGACATTTTAGTTTGCTTGAACTTGGTCTGTTCGAACAAATCCATTGTATTGTTGCAGCTTAAAAAGTGCTCCTACCTTATTTCTAAACAGTTTTATCATAACTGATATAAGCAGCAATGATTTTTTTAACGATATAAGTACTAAGTTTTTAAGCATTTAGAGTTGTGAAAAAATTAAAGAACTATCTCGTGTGTGTGGAGAAAGAGAGAGAAAGAGAGAGAAATATATAAATACTGATTTTAGTTCATTCATATGTATACACAATATACGTATGTATGCACTCTTTTAAATTACGCGAAATACAACTTTTTCTCTTTTACATACTGGGGTACAAACATAACATATTAAGCGAGCAGCTCTCCCCATAGTGAGAGCGTATGCATGTACACTATAACGTTTAGTAGAGTTACTTTACCACTACTTACATGGCAGAGGCACTCTTACTAAGCTGGCGCTGCTACCGTACCAAAAGTGGGAGCGCAGCTTTTCCACAACGGAGAGCCTCTAGTCAACGCCAACGGAGCTCTGCGCTCTGCGTTGTTAGTGCATCAGCCATCTGTTGTGAGGTAGCACTTCTTTCAACTCTTTCTCCATGTAGGGGGATAAAAACGGTCCACTCATTTTTTCGCAATTTGCAAAAATTGCTACTTAAGACTAGTTTTTGAAAGACTTATAACTCTCCATTCTTCAACTATTAGGACTTGGAAATCAATTTCATGTTAGATCTTGTGTCCCTTGATATCCACACCAAATTTGAGGAAAATCGGTTATAAACTTTTTGCAAATCACGACGAACGGCAAAAAATAATCCCTCCGCAAAAAAGTTGGACGTAACTAATTTTTTATCATATTGCTATTTTTCAAACGGCATTATACTCGCTTGAAGTTACTCTTTACCCTACCAAAATATTTCTTTCGATATTTTAGAAGTACGCAAAAAACTAATATTGAAAAATAGCGATTTTATTTTGAACGTGGAAGCTCGGAGACTCATGAGCCATAATATGGAGAGGGGGCGTGGCGTATAGTGGTGGCTTGCATGCTGATGTATCCACGGGAAATCGCAGATCGACTATGCTTTATTTCTAATTCTATCCTACTAATTTTAAAAATAGTAACAGTGAGTACTCTAATTGATTGTGAACAGCACTGTGATTTAGAATTATATAGTCCTATATGACAATATTGATTATGAAAAAGCACTTCGCTTTTTGTGTTCAGCGGTTTTTTTATAATTAATGTATTCTTAAAGTTGAGGACTCACTTGACGTCTACAGATCAATGAGCTTTTTTATTAGTTTTTCTTATCACTTGCGATAAGCCAAAAAATTTGACAGCGGTACAAAATCTCATGCCGTTACAATATATTTCGTATGAACTTTCTTATTGACCTATCCGTGAAATTTTTAGTCTTTTTTTTTTGGGCTGGAAAACAAACGCAACAATGTCTCGTGCAAAACGTTTCAGGCCCAGGACACGAGCGCTGAAAGTAACTATTCTTAGAGAATTTTTGAGCCACATTTTTATGCTACAATAATGTTGCTAATAAAATTTTCAATGTATTTTTAGTCAGCTCTCCAAAGGTATGGTTAGCATCCAAAAAAATTTTATTGTCACTGAGAAAAAAAATATTTCACATTTTTTGTGCTAAGCCAAATAAGAAGCTAAAGATTTTTTACATTACAAACACCTTTCTGCATAGTGTGATCTCACTGAAAAATTCGAGTAAAACGATACTAAAGCATAGACGCAAAGCTGTCTGAACGCCTCCCAGGGCCAGTGCTGCACTACACTTCGCTCAAGTTAAGTAATATAATCAGTCATAGATAATGGGTAACAAAACAATCACTTTTTATCAATCAACTAAAAAAATGTCTTATGCACAAAAAATACATTGTAACTTGTGATTTTTTGAAAAACTTTGCGTTTTTTATACAAAGCTTAACCCAATATTTTTATTAGAACAATAACCAAGCTTTACTTAATACAGTTGCAATTTATTATGTAAAAAAAAGTAAGCTTAAACACATAAGTAGATAACTTAAACCTATTTTTTCAATCATGATACATTTGCTCCATATGACTTTCAAACAATAATCATAAATTATTTGAAGTCTAAGTTTGTAGTAAAGAAAGTTTTTCACATAACTCAAGGGACCAGTCAATATTTAAAAACTAAGAGCAGTTTTAGAAACATACTTTTTTACACAAAAGATTCTTAAATTGATTGTAAATGGCAGTTTTTGCTACTACTCAAAAAAATGGAGTGTGTGACAGTATTTGAGCTAACTTAAAGAGACGTGCCAGACGTTAAGTCTTCATGTTTCCTCTAATAACCGAATTTTGAACAGCCGAAAACTTGTTTAATTGGGTAAAGAATTATTACAAGGAAAAGATCATTTTTTTTTTTAAGTAAAGAGTCGTATGAAAAATAAAGAATTCTGCTTAAATCTTGATTTAATGAAGCAACATTAATACTGGGTACTTTGCAATTCGACGCTGTCATTCTAATCGATGTAAAATCATTAAATACAAAAAAAACACCTATGAGCTTTAAGTATTAACTTTTTCCGAAATGAAATAATAGTCTCAAAAAGCCTACATCTTGAACTTAAACTTAAACCGTAAAATAATGTAAAATATTTGTTTTGAATGTATTTCTAAATTTGTAATATTCATACTTAACTAGCGCAGAGCGTGGTACGGTGCTAGCACTTAGTGCAGGTTCAGACAGCCGAGCTTTAACTCTTTGGTATCATTTCACTCGAATTAAGATTGAAAAAAGACTGTAAAAAAGGCGTTTTTAATGTCAAAATACTTCAGCTTTTATGTAGCCTTTTAAAAAAATATTAAAAATGGTTTTTTCGAGGTATAGATTGGCTTAAACTTTTTTCAGTGACAGTGTAATTTTTTTTCAAAACTAACCACAACATCAAAAATCTGACTTACAAGGACATCGATAATGCTGCTTGCAACATTCTTTTGGGATATGAATAAGGCCAAGAAAATTAGCTGAAAACAAGGATTTTTTGCGAACGCACGGTGGATCTGGTGCAATAGGTAATCATGCAAAATTTAGGAAACCTAATTTATTTATCATGGTTTTATGCAATGCAAAATGAAGAGAAGCAAAGCAAATTTTAAGAAACTTTGCGAAAGATACCACTTGTTATAACATACCAAATATGTCTGTCAGATTATTCTATATAAAATTAAAATCCATATATAATGATGTAAGCAAGCAAAATATTTTTGAAAAATTTAATTATTACATTTACACACTTAAATTTCAAAAAAAGATCACCCCTTGCTCAAGTTATTGTTACATAACATCCTAACAATGAATTATTTACTACAACAGACATTGACACTTCTATTTTTGGTAGAAACTCTACTTAATTAATAAATGAACAAATTACTTGTCAAACATATGCTTCATGAACGCTACAATAAATATAGTCCTTGTGTGGCCACCAATCAAAATGATTGTACCAAAAACTATCTTAAAAAAGTTTACTGCATGTACAATGGAAAAAAAAAAAAAAAATAGGTGTCCAGAGAACAAAAAAAATGGATGTGATATTCACATATATGTTGTAAAATAAAGTATTGAAAAAGTTCTAGTTGACAGTTTCATGGTGATATCCAACAATAAAACTTTGTTGCACAAACATAACTGTCATATTATTGTTGGGTATTGCTCATCTATGCAAAGTATCAGAAATATTTTTAAGGTAGCATGGTTGTTGCAGGAATTTTCTCTTAATGAACGAACTTATTCGGTATTCAACTTGCCGGTACCTGTTGCAAAAAATCGAACAATAGTAGTTGAAGAAAATAATATGATAAAATTTGTCGAAAACACAGAAACAGCTTCAAAAAATTGCTGTGACATAGTAACAGATTTTTATTACTGATGTATTTAGAAAGGTAAGAAATATTATTATAGAATAAATAATAAATAAAAAGTTTTTAAAGAGTAAAAAAATTGTAAGTAAATAATGAGAAAGAGTATATTAGTTTACAGTACACTTTACATAGTAAACAAATGATAATGTGTAGAAAACAGCTTTTTTCATTTTTAGACAGATAAAAACACTTGCATTTACAAGAATGAGAATTTGTAGTCTAGTAATTTGGATTTTAAGATAATTATAGAATCTAACTATGACTAGAATGCATCTTAAGAAATATTCTTACTACGTCTTTTTATGCTCTTCGTATGATCCAGTAAGTATGTCAGAATTTCATAGAAGTCATAGCAATAACAAAAGTAATAATAAAAATCAATTAGGCAAAAGTCTTATTTATGTATGAGCAAAACAATGATAGACAAACTGAGATCATGCTAAAACTCATACAGCTTCGATGAGTATATTCTGCAAAAAGTCATATACTTGTACTTTGTAACTGTAGGACAGTTGGTCAGGTTTTTGCTCCATGATCCAAGAAACATCGGATCCATTCCCATCATAATTTTTTTTTGTTATTGACTTTTTTGTATTATTTTTACTATCCCACAATACATCTATATGAAACATTTTAAATCAGATTATACATGAACAATCTTTATACATAATATGATTAATTAAAGTTCCACTAATCGAAAAAACTTCATATTTATATATTTTTTAATAAATAAGTTTTGTATACAGCCAGTATCAACAATAATTAAAGGTATATATTTTTGGTACAGAAGCTACGCACACAACAAAAAACGTTTTATGCACGAAACGTAAATGCAACTGATTCGAAAAAGAATGTACTAAATCTGCTACACATACTTTATTGGTTATAATTTTGCAATATTGTCGTTATTGAGAATAAACTATTATTGCACAAGTGAGATGTAATCGTTAAAAAGTATTGGTTTTCCATGTCTTCTTACTGTGAACAAATGTTAGTCTGAAAAAGAAAAAGACAAGCATGGCTCTGTCGTGCATCTTTCATGTTTCAGACAGAATAAGGCTGCTAAAGGTGTGTACTTATGATCAAGCAGTGATGTGACAGTGTAGCTAACTCAAATATTTTGCATTAAAACTTCGTGTTTTAAATTTAGGTGTTATTGTAAACAAAACAAAAAAAATCCAACGAACCGAAACTCATTTTTTTCGGGCAATTAATGTTAGATGCATGGCTTTGTAAGGTTTTATTTTTTTCGTTATTATATATATGTATACGATCATGTAAACTATTTATTTTGATAGGACACAACTCTTAACTACGGGAAGACGGTAATTTCAGGAGGTGATTCGTTTAATAAAAACAGTGTTATCTGTAAATTGCATTTTAAACTAAATAATAAAGATAACAATTTCGTTTATTAATTGGATAGTACGACATACGTTATTTCTAAAGAAAAGCTTTCGTTAAAAAACGGTGCAATACCGTCAATATTTTTTAAATGTTCTCAAGAATCGAATGCAACATCAAACATAACAAAAGTTAACCTGCATAGTGAAGTTATAAGCATAAAGGTAGTTTGTGCTGACAAGCCTGATGATCATCATTTATTTCTTTGTAATCATTTTTTATCTAAATATATTTCTGTCAGAAAAACGTTGTAATTGCTTCTGTGTCACCTGCTTTTTACACCCAATTAATGGCACTTCTATGCCCTAACATTTCGTTGACAGCTAATACTAACGGCTTATTAAAAATATTTGTGAGCCTTGTATTATTTTATATCATATTTTTTAACGCTGTGCGCAAATACTAGATACGTAGCAAGTACGCTCATCTAGTAATTGGCATACAAGTCTGCATTTTGTCACGCGTGCAAAGCAAACAATTAATGCATAAGGTATTTTTCCAAACTAGGGCGTTATTGTAGGGTTATGGACGTTAATTGTTCCCTCGTTAGAAAAAATAGCTTTCGACACCGGTGCGCATCCAGCCAGGGCAAGCACAATTGTAACACTTTGGAAAACTACTATTTTAATACTCTGTGCATAAGATACGATTTCGCGTATAGTTTTGTGTGTGCTTGATTTACACTCTAGTACATGAAGTAAGCCTTTTTTACTGATCTCCGACTTCATGCCCTTGCGTTAAAACATTTTACGCAACAAAAGCCTGCAGTGATGTACATACTTAGGTGTATAAATAAATGTTATATTTTGAGAAATAAAAAAGTTCCTAACAAGTAAAAATATACAAATAAAATATTAATAATTAAATATTGTCCTTGAGGAACTCCAATTATCTCTGCTTTTAAGGTAACTACTTTTAAAAATGATGGTAATACAATTTTGACAATGGATAATGATAAGGCTAACAAAAAATGTCCAGTATACCTGCGCCTTAAACCAAAGATATGTCTGCTACTAAAATTTCGTGGCTGTTAATATTATTAAGCCATTAGGGGAAAAAAATTCATTCAAATTTGCAATAAAGTCTCAAAAAATACACTAATTATTTCTTTACCTCCTAAGTGGGAACCAAAAGTTATTATAAGTGGTTTGAATTGCATAAGGTGGGCTTGTTAAAGAGACCATGATGTGAAAATTTAAAAAAGAATTGTTCTTCTCTGTAACATGATCCTCAATGTAAGCATACTACAGCAAAAAAACTTTTTTGCTAAACATAATTAGCCTGTCCATGCTTTTACAAACCTGGTCTATTTTAATAAAGTTCTTTGTACAGATAAAATATTAATTTTTCATTTGAAAATTAATGTTTAAGTTGACAACAAAGCACGTACGTCTTTTGATGTGTTGTTAAATTCTGTTTTATACCGTACATCGAAGGTTAAATTATTATTTGTAAAGTAGGTAAAAAATGTAACACTTACAAAGCCTTATTTCACATGATAATACAAAGCCTACTAAGATTGAATAGATTATAATCAAGTAATAGACACTAAAGTTATTAAGATTCATATATTACTGTTTGTTTATAATGTATGAGCTTGGCATTAGGTATAACACAGAAAAAAAATGTAAATGTCGCTGGACTTTCAAATTTCATATTTTTATTTTAACGAAATAAAAAGTAAACGGAAACATCGTGGTCTTACGCTGATACTTATACACAGTTAAAAAATTAATTAACGTAGCTTGAAAGGTGCTCGTCACCTTGACGTATCACATATTGTGAACTTTTAATTATAAATGTTTGTTAGAAGAAATTGCACTTATACTGACAATAATATAAAAAATATTTAATATCATGACAATTTCCTAGTATAAATTCATTAGTCTTATATAAATGCAACTTTACATGAATTTATGTATATCTTTCCCAGACATTAAGGATTTAAAAAAAAGTATTAATAATAAAATTAGAAGTGGGAAATCTCCGTTAATCGAAATTNAATATTAGCGAAATTTTTGTTGGTGTTTTCCAATGAATTTGTATTTAAAACCTAATTAAAAAAGTTTTATAAATAAAATTACACGATTTTCAACATTGCATATATTACTGTCCGTCTAAGTGCGGCTTTTGATATCTTCCAATAAATATATATAAAAGAATGTCCCTATTGTGTGCAATATAATTGCGATGCAAAATTGGATATATCGTACTTCTTAACGTATACACCGATAACACATCTCTATTTTAAATAACTAACTGATCCCAAACACTGTCAGCCCGTATTATTAATGTTAATACCTGTTTTTAGATCTGCGTTGATGAAACTTTAGCTGAGCTTCCAAATAAACCCCAAATAGACAACATCAAGATTTTAGCTGTAATCTCGTCCTTTGTTTTTTCTTCCGTTAAATTTAAAAAAAAAAAAAAATGGTATTATTAAGTAAGCTTATTTATTTAGCTTCTTCTATTGCACTATAATATTGAATAATCTAATTTGTGGGCAGAATATTGTGACACGGTTCTACTTACAAAGCCTTATACTGTTTTGCTTGCGTTTTGAAAAATCAATCTCATGATTGACAAATCCTTCAATGTGAGAAATGCAGGTCCACAAAAACATGACGTCATAAGGAACCGCATCACGCAACAAAATTGTAGAACAAAGAGAAATAAACATAATTCTGTGTCTTATATTTTTTAATAATCTACCTGATATATTGAATAAATTATTTTGTCATTTTTACGTATTTTTACACATTATTTACGTTATTAGCTCTTCAATATTAATTTCATCGTATTACTGTATAAAAGCTACGTTTTAAGATGAATAAGGAAAAAAATTTTAATTACTGACGTATTAACTACACTAATATCAAATTCTTTTAGAGATCCTCCAGTATAATGCATTACTGCTGTGGCTAAAAAGATCACGATGGTTCAACACTTTCTATACAAATGCATGAATCAGGCTCAATCTACTCCTTGGTTGAACCTTAGGGATTGAATGTACAAGGCAGTAATATCGTTAACGTTCTGTTCAGTATTCAAAATATACGTAATTCTGATGAAAGACTTAAGCAATAGAATGATCAAATCGATTGAATCGTTGCTGAAGGTGTGCATGCAGAAAAGAATTAATGAAGCTGTGAGCATTTTACAAGATCTCGATTATTTTAAAAGCTCCACATCTGAATACATTCTTGCGTATGTAGCAGGTTTTGTTGCCTAAAAAAATCTTGATTCGTTTTGAAGAAGGAATGTCAAAAAAAATATTTGTAGCGAATTTTTGTCTCCCTTTATATTAGGCAGTGGTAGAGAAACATCAGGTATATACAAATTAATTGAAATAAGATCAAAATGTATATAAAAGAGTTGAATGCACTACAAATTTGTGTAAAAAACCAGTAAGAAAAATGAAAGTTAAAAGACTTAGAAAACTCAAGGGCATTTTTACTGAATTGAAAGTAAAGATCAAATAATTAAAAAAAACTCGTGCAAATATAACTGGAAGAAAAAAATTAAGCTACATAATAAAAATGCTTTCAAGTTTATAAAGTTATATTAGTAATTTAATTGATGTGTTAAGAGAATCTGACTAAGCAGTTGAATACGTGAAACGTAAAATAAAAATGTTTTAACTAAAAGAAAAGGAAAATGGAAGCTAAAACAGTTCAAGTGCATTTAAAACTAAAAGAAAAAAGATGGAGCATGTTTAATGTGCGGAAAATGTGGACACTTCAAGGCACAATGTACAAGAACGAGACTTAGCGATAATTCATGGGAGCATGGTCAGCAAGGTGGTGCTCAGCAGCAACAAGACGGGCGATGACAAGAGCAGCAGTGGGAACATCCTGGCGGTTGAGGCCGAGGTCGTGGAGCTGGTAGAGGGTCCAGTCAACATTATCAAGGAGGTGGTTGACATCAGAATAATCAAAGACATTAAAAGAAAGACGGTAATGTAAGTAGTTTTAATGCGTAATTTGAGGAAAGGCCTAATGAGTCATGTGTTAAAGTAAACAGCTGTGCTTCTAAGGTTAAATGGTTACTTAAAAGTGGTTGTTCAGATCATGTTATAAATGATAATCAATATTTTTATGAATCTGTTTAATTAAAATAGCCTATGAATGTAAAAGAAGGTGATGGTCGTTCTTTAAAAGTAACAAAAGTTGGTTACATTAGGCACAAGCCTTATGTTTATGGTAAAAGTAAAATAAAAATGATAAAAAATATTTTCTTCGTTTTAGATATGGATAAAAGTTTAATAAGTTACAGCAAAATAACAAAAGCTAATAAGATTGTGTCAATAGCAAACATGTCAAAAATTGTTGATAAAAACGAAAACTCAATTCTGTTGGATATTAAAAATAACGATATTTACTAAATGACAAGTAAAATTATGTACAGTGAGTCAAATACACTGACAAAAAATAAGCTAACAGAAAATGAAAAATAGCATATAACGCTGTACTAAAAATTTGAACTGTTTGAATACAATGTGTGATGAATATATGCTTGATGGCTTACCTAGGAAATGAGCAACAAATTATTGAAAATGTGGAATTTTTTCAAAAAATAAAATGCATAATTTACCAATTAATAATAACAGATAAAGGGCGAGAGATATTTTAGAAATTATACACGACGATTAAAATGGATCTCATAGTACTACTGGTTTGAATGGTGAGAAATATTATCTAAGTTTTATCGATGTCTGCAGTAAAGTAGCTAACGTTCATTGTATTAAATCAAAAGATAGAGCTTATAATTGTTTTGTTGACTATGTTAATTTAATCGAAAGTAAGACAGAAGAAAAAATATAAAGCCTAAGATGTGACAATGGAAAAGAATATCTAAATAAGGATACTTGTTATTTTGCGAGCAAAACAAAAGTATATCTATTAAACTGTGTCCGCCTTATGTACATGAATCAAATAAAACAGCAGAAAAATATAACAGGGATCTTATGGATATATTTAGATTTTTATTAAAAGAAGCAGGAGGTCATAATAGGTTTTGACCAGAAATAATTACAACAGCAGCTTGTTTAAAAAAGAGAATTATTACTAACAATGTTAAACAAAATACAACACCTTTTGAATTCATGTTTGGTGAAAAGCCTAGCATAAAAAATAATTAATGATAAGTGTCATTCGTGGATATCTTAGAATTTAGTTTGCGAGCTTTATTTTTTCTTTTTAACTGATTCATAGTCTTTATTTAAATAATATGGGTAGTTTGAATTGATGTATTTTTTTATTAAAGCAATTGAAAAAAATGATTTGTTCTTGTGAATAAAATTTACTCGGGTCACTTTAACAAGGTTCGGTGTTAATAAGACTACTGATTCATAACTTACATCTATCAGTGATTGTTGTTACTGTTGCTTCGGAGTTCCCTTATGCTTCGTGCGGTAACCTTCAGTGTTTTCTTAAACTACCCGAACGAATTCGTGGCCAGTAGGATGTTGCTATTTCTACATTCTCTGCTATCACTGGAACCACTTTCAGTGGGCCTCCTTTGCTGTACGTCATTTCTTAGCGTAGTCCGATACTATTGATATTCTCGATACGCACTCGAGTTGCCTGAGCCAACACATTATGCTTTACGGATATAAGATACTCACGACGATGTTACATGTTATGATTTCTCATATTAGAAAATCACAATACAACAGTACCAATCGCATTTTTCTGACAAGTGCGATTGGGTTTTTTTTGAGTCAGTGTTGATGAAAGCTTACATCAACAATGCAAGAACGCCAAATACAAGTTTAATTATGACAGTAAGCTTACAAATTTTAAAATTAATCCTTCTGGGGATTTTACAATTAATTTTGAATATAATAAAGTTGTGTGTTAACTACAAATTTTAAAATCGGTGTTACTAGAAGTGAACAATCAATGCGCAAGTAAATTTTTCATTCATACATAAAATACGATTTCAATACATACATACATTCTTACAAAGAGGTTGGCTGTATCATATGTCGGCATATTATTAAACATTTACCTTAAAGCAATTACACACACATATATATAACGTATGAGCTTCTCTTGTCATATGAGCTTGCTTTATATTCAGAAAACATCTTATCTGAATTTGACGGACGGATAGCTCTTAGTTGTAATAGAATTTGTTTTAACTCAGGATGTAACACTATATTGAAACATTAGCAAGTAAGTATAATGTTGGAAATGTAAGATTGTATGCGGTACCTATGAAACAAAATTTGAAAATAGGAGCAGCGCAATTAATAATTAATGATATTAAGTTTAGAAACTGAGTTGGAGCTCTTCTGTATGTAAGTACAGAAACTAGACCTGACATTAACTTAAGTGTAAGTTATTTAAGTAGATTTCAAAAAAAGTTATAAAAGATTTATTCCTTGATTTAAAAATTAAAGTTTGCAATCCAATTAAAATGTATAAAGATAATTTTGTTGTGATAAGTATAGCCAGATTTGTTAATTCTTCCTGAAAAATCGAAAAACATTAAAACTCATTATCACTTTGTAAATGAGAATTATGAGAAATACGAAAGTGATGTTGTAAAAGTTGATTTAGAAAAAATATACCAGATATTTTCACCAAAGCTTAAGGCAAAAATAAGTTTAAAAGATTTGGGAATATGTTAATTATCAAGTAGTTGAAGATACAAAAATTGAGATTGTAACATAAATTTAAGGTGGTGAGTTGGAATGTAAGTAAATTTAAATTAGATGTGTAAGTAGTCATATCTGTTTTGCAGCGTAAGCACTGCAAGTGCAGGATGGCGTGTGTGCTTTGTAGTTTGTACAGTAATGCAGATGAGATAGAAAGAACATGGCCGTTGCTGCGCACGCACACTTTTATAGAGTCTCTCTTAGTATAAAGAGAGGAGATCTTCTAATCTCAATTAATTATTATTTCTATTGTTTAAAACAATTATTTAAGTGTTCACAAGTGCTATGTTATTGATCCACTACCTCATAGCATATTTATTTAACAGTGACAAACACAAAATATCAAAGATACATAATATTCTTGCTTTTTACATTACTACCTAAATGTGTTTTGTAAACAAAACAAGTGGATAAAAACGATCGTATCGAAAACAAGGAATCTATAGTTTCTCTATAGAGAAAAAAAAAACTTTCAAAATTATGGTATTCACTTGACAACGACATTAAATCTAAATATAAAAGGAAAGTATTAGGTAGGATTAACAAAGTAGCCAAGAAAAGTACAAGATCTTTGTGGACTGTGATATTTTGTTAAAATTAACATTGTTAATTTTTTCTCTGGAGAGCCTTTCTTTTAAAATTTATCACAACTCCATAAAAAGCGAAAGCAGAAGAGATTTTTTGTTGTAAAATTTTTGAAGCAAAACTTTTTATGTCACGTTATGGCTTTTTGCTAACATACAATCAAATAAAAAATCTGTTGTTGCGGGTACATACAAAAGTATGATAGAATTAACTATCTAAAAACTTTCGTAAAAAAAAAGAAAAAAAAAACCGTTAACACTAGAATTCAAATCAGTGACTTTTCAGTTACTGTGTGAAATCTTTACTACTGCACCATCGAAAAACTAACAAAGTATTAAATTTATCAGTCACATAAGACACAGGTTTATAATGTTTTTTTTGTGTCTTTATTTACAACGTTATTTTTTATAAGCTCATAAATTAAATTTTATTGTTATTATTGTTATAAAAATATTAAACGTTTGCATTGGCAAGTTCCTTATATGTAAAAAGATTGGATAAGCATTAGTTATAAAGAACTTTTAAATTTATTTTATATTCTTTATTACAAAACAATTTTTATTATTTCATCACCAAATAAAATTTTTTCATAACTTGAACCATGTAATGTTTGAATTCAAAAATGCGTTTAAACTTTTTTTAGAGTTTTGATAAGATCTGTCGCTTGTGTTAGTCCTGGACCAGTATAACTTTCTTCCAGAATAACTCGTATTCCAGAATAACTCGTAAATGCAAACGTTTAATTAAATTGATTTTTATAAAATCTGAATCTGGTAGTAAAAATGTACAAAAAGTGCCAATAACCTAATAATCGAATTCTGTTGAAAACGCTATTGTTTGTGCAAATATAAAAATATGCAAATTTCGGATTTAAATACTTTTTTGACCATAACTGTCGTTGCAAAAAAAAATATAAATGTTTTTTCACGTGTACACGCATGGGCTAGAGGTGGTGCAGGGGCTGATCATTGCATGAAGCATACACCACCTTTCACAAAGTGGTTCAGCCCTTACACACACCTAGGCCCATGCACGCATAAGTGAAAAATTAGTTTTAAATACATCTCGTTGTACCTATCATACTTTTCTATTTAGAGCTCGAAGTTGTCTCATTTTACGGTTCCTTCGGTAGTGATTTTTTTCTTATTGAAACACTAGTATGGAATGAACAAAGATGTTTTTGTAAAAAACGTGTAAGAATTATTTTCTAATTTGCATTGAACTATAGATAGTTGTGCTAAGCCTTTGCTTTAAAATTATTTTAACCAAGTGGTGTGATTCTCCATGGTCTCAAATAATCAGTGTTAACTATAAGGGATCATTAAAAAGTGGCATACGGGGCACTTGTTTATATTCAGGCTAATGCATCTGATCATACGAGTATTTTTATAGAACATTTTTTTAAAGTCATTTTTTGAGAAACATGTACGGTGTTATTGTGAAAATTTGTATCTTTTAGGTACCGAGTCTATATTCGTTTAAGAGCATATAAAATAAATTTGATTTGTTGATTCTTAAAAAATTTAAATAGTGAAGCTCTTAGTTCATTGTGTATGAAAAAATACTGGAGCTGAATATTATTGATTTTTCTGATACCAGCTAAAGAAATCGTCAAAATTCTTTTTATTTTAGAAGAATTTCAAAGAAATTGTTGGACAGTAGTCGGAATGTACATTGCTTCATTTCATAAAAGACAAAATCCTAATTATACAGAATTACAGGAAATTAAAGTAACTATAGAAACTCTAAGATCAACTGCAAGTAGATATTCAAAAAATGTACATTACCAGTCATTTCTAATAAGTATTAATCAGGCATTAAGGAGAATAGATCATTAATGACCAATGTCTTCTTGTCAATGCGTTACACAACAAATAAACAATGTCGAAGATTTTTTTAACTACGTTTTCTTCAGTGATGAGTCTACTTTTAAAAGTTCTTAAATGTTCAATGGGTTTAGTTGTCATTACTTGTCTCCAGTTACTTCACATTGGATGCGAAGAGTTGATCGTCAGCATCATTGGACTGTTTTTGTGAGGTGTGACATAGTCAACGGATATCGAATTGGACCCTATTTTTTATGGAAATCTAAACACTCAATTTTATCTTCGGTTACTCAAAAATAAACATCTGGTCTTACTAGAAAACATTAATCTTGCTACAAGGGTTAAGATGTGGTTCCAACCAGAAGAAGCACCACTTTATTATGCTAGAATTGTTAGAGACTTTTTAAATGGTAGATTTTCCAATCAGTAAATAGGAAGAGGTAGACCTATAAAATAGCCAAAAAGATCTATAGATTTGATATCGCCAAACTTTTACTTGTGGGAATATTTAAAAAATGAAGTTTATGGCACAAGACTGGCTAACAGAGTTAACATGACTTGAGGAATCAAGGAAGCCTGCCAAAATATTTAAAGAAAGGTTTTGTTAAGCACAATTACATATTTTTTAAGGAGAATTGAGCTTAGCCAAGACGTAAATGGTCCTTTGGAACAAATTTTTTTCTAGGATACATCTGCCTTCTCATTCCAACTTAGTTGTGTATAACATCATCATTTCATCAGTAACTGAGCCCTCGTGTCTTGCCTTAACCATCCAAAAAAACTGTTATTCTTACCTTAAATAACTGGGAAACTTGTATTTTTCCTTCACTGTGTCGTTGTTTTTGTTGTTTTTTTATTTTTTTATAAATAGCGTACAGAAACAATATTATCATTGTAAAAAAAAACCAAAATATAGTTCTTATGTAAATAGTTGTGTAACTTTTTGTGATGTGCTGATGCTTCAATATTGCTTTTCTCTTTAATATCAAGTACCATTTGAGTGCATTGCCGTAGATATATTTTGATAGACATTAAGAATCGCCAAATTTCAAGTCCTACTACGCTAAAAGTGGCTGTACATAATTTTTTTAATGACTTTCGTAAATTCTCTTTTCAAAAAACTAAAATAATAAAAGAAAATTGTTTGTTCAAGTAATTTTCTTATTAGTTGCTTTAATGAGAAAATAAGTTGATGCTTGTGTTGTGACCTGACTTGTTGAAAGTATGGTCTTAGCCGTTTTATTTTAATGTTATTTGTGGGTCTCTTAGAATTCAGCTAGTGAGCTTTATTTCTTCTTTTTAAGCAAGTAACAATAATTATTTAAATAATATGGATGATTTAATCAATGTTTAATTTTTGATTCTTTCATTTAAAAATTCAGAACAGAGACTCTCTTAATATAGTCCATTTAGATCACTTCACAGATTTTGATATTAACTATATTACTGATGAAAAACTAAAATCCATAACTGGCTGTTGCTACTGCTGTTTCAGAGTTCCCTAATACTTCGTGGAGTAATTAACAGTGATGACTTATACTACACAAATGAGTTCATGGCCTATAAGGGGTTCTGGTTTCTGCCTTCTCTGCTATCGCGGAAACCACCTTCGGCAGGACTCTTTCATTGTACCTTGTTCCTTAGCGTATTCTGAGATTATTGATACTCTTGAACTATACCCGAGTTGCCTCAGCCAACACATTATGCCTCACGTGTATAAAATACTCGGGAGTCGCGGAAGTCAAAAGTGGACTAAAACCTTAGAGGACAGGTGGCAGACGTAAAAAGAGCAATTTTTCCTCTCGATAGTGAGCTTTTATAGCGTAAGAGTGAGTAAAAGAGGTCTTTGGTTGAATCAGGTCAACCAATGAGCGATATTTTTGCAGATTGCGTTAATAGCAACACAGTAGGCTTGCAGGATAATGTTATACGTTATGATTTTTTATATTAGGAAATAACAATACAACAGTACCAGTCACATTTTTCTGACAAGTGCGATTGATTTTTTTTTTAGTCAGTGTTGATGAAAGATTGCATCAACAATACAAGAACGCCAAATACAAGTTCAATTGTGACAGTAAGTATATATGTCTCGAAATAAATTCTTCTGGGGAATTTACAACTAATTAAAATAAAATAAAATAGTGTGTTAGTTACAAATTTTCAAACCAGTGTTGTGAGAAGTGGACAATTAATGCGCAAGTTCATTATTAATTCATACATACAATACGATTTATTTATTTATACATTAATACGATTTCAATAAATATGTGCATTCTCACAAAGAGGTTGGCGGTGTCAAACGTCAGCATATTATTGAACATTCACCTTAAAGCTATTACACACACGCATATAAATGACGTGTGAGCTTCTCTTGTCGTATCAGCTTGCTTTCTATTTACAATACGTCTCATTTAAATTTGACGGACGGATATCATTTAGTTATAATATAGTTCGCATCAGCTTGAGATGTAACACTTGGTTTAAAATAGTTTGACATCAAAATCCTGGTTTAAGATCATTTAATAAAAAATCGCTACATATCTATTTAGACGTAGAATCTTAAGATGTTTTTGTATCTGCAATACAAAATAGATGTATCCATATAAAAAAAAATTTGATTTTCCACTGACCTTGATAAACAAGTTTAAGGTGAAACTTAACTCTACCATTCAATGCCCCTCTTCTAACTTAACAATTTTTGTAGAAGTTATTATTTAATTGGGAGCAATAATAAAGAGATTAATTAAAGCTTTATTTAAAAAAGTTTGAACTTGGAATTGTCGTGCAAGGTCACTAAACCAATGATTTCTAAATATTTACTTTGACGTAACATCTAAAGATGTTTCTGAATCTGCTATACAAAATAGGAGTATCATTATGAAAAAAAATTTGATTCTCAACTAACCTTCATAGACAAATTTAAGGTTAAACTTAACTCCATCATTAATGCCCCCCTCTAAACTCAACAACTTTCGTAGCAGTCATGTTTTAATTGTTAGCTTTAATAAGAAAATGAGTTATTGCTTAGTTAAGAATAGTTCGGCCTTAAAATTTTCGTTCAAGGTTATAAAGTAAAAATGTATTAAGGCTCAATTTTGACGTAAAATATGAAAATGCTTCTCAATTTACGATAGAAAATAGGGGCATCTACGTAAAACACAGAACTTGAGCATTAAAAAATTTTGAAAGACATTTTCCAGGTCAAACTTCACTCCACCAATCGATGTTCCTCTTTAAATTTTACAACTTTCGTAGAGGTCATTTTTTGATAAGTGGCTCTTTCACGGACTTATCCTCTTGGATCTTCGAAAATAGGGCAGCTTTAAAACCTGATAAAAACCTTATAATTCTTATCAATTTGCCCTTATATTTTCATTGACTTACTTAATTCATATAGACCGGACAAAGTAATTATTCAATTTTGAAAACAACTAAGTGAAGCTAACTCTTAGTCTTGAAACCCAAAAAATGAAAATTCCTGAAAGAAAAAATGAATTATCCTTAACGTTTGGTTACTCAAAATAAACTTAAATCCGATAGTAAAAAATAACTATAGATTTTCATCAAACAAAAAAATTTTAAGGACGTTTATTACACGTAATGTTTTAGGTAAAATCTTTACGAAATTTTATCAGCATTCGTGATGATGTTAAAAGTCACATGTAAAATTACAGACCGTCTTACAACACCAATTTTAAAATATTATTTGTTATAAGAAGTATAGTTTAACTCGTAAACTTTTCAAAGAGTCAAGTCAAAATGAAATTCATCGATAAAAGGTTGCTAGAATTCATCATATTTTTTTTGCAAGACACAATACCATAGTACTAATACTATATTAAACTTTCAGAGCGATCGACAGGTTAGTTTTGCGGTTCAATAACAAAAAACAGTGTCAGACAGTTATGTATGGGTATACAAATGCATGCAAAACAGTTGCCAGTAATGCCATGTGCTCACTCTCCCTGTCACTGAACTTCACATTATACCTCTAACTGCAACGAAGTTTCTTGAGCAACTTTTAGCACTAGTGGGCTACTACCGCAAATCGATAAATAAGTTTTGCAAGAAATGCAAAGTTAAAACAACTATTATAGTTTTTTTGAGAAAGTAGAAGCTCTAATATATTGTATCGAAAAATGGAAAGTATACATTAACCGAAGAAAATTAATATTTCTTACTGATTATCAATCCCTTGTATTACACGCTGACAATTTAAGCTTGCCAATTTTTCATTTTATAAAGTGTAGAAGCCAAGCCTCTAAAACATTAGGGCAGATCCATTATCTAGAAAGTTTATCGGAGTGCACATACTCTTATTTACCTCCAGAGACGTAAGGGCTTAATAGCTACTAAATAAAATATCTGAATTAACTCAATTAGCTTAACGATAAGCTGGAGGATCAAAAAAAGATATTAGCTTTCATTAAAAGAGCACCCACCCACCTAAGATTGTATAAAATGAGAAACTGGCAGCAATAAAAATCAGGATGATTTACTTACCTTACCTATTTTCAAAAAAACCATGCAAGAGCAGAAGGTCTCCTTTACAAAAGAAAAGCTTTCTGAAAGAATCCTTTTAACCACCCATTTTGAAAAAACGAGAATCAACGACAAAGTGCATATGAAGACTGAGAAGACATTTTCCATACTCTACCAATAGGTAAAATATCAACTCAATAAGAACACATAATAAGCAGTAAACTCAGTGGCCCATCTATTAAAGTCACTTAAAAAGACAGAGAAAAGCTGTGTATAAAAAAAGACAATTACGTTCACTTATTGGATATTCTTAGACAATTACTAAATAATGGAATCCAATATCCCGAAACAATTAGATTTTTGCACTTCAAAAAATAATACCAAAGTTAATAAGGCATCACAAAAATTTTCTCATAGCTTTACTCAGAAGAGGTCCAGATAAAAAAAGTATATCAAATCTTACTACAATGCTGAATAAATTAAGTATTAGTCCAAACATTATTTTTATGGAGAAAAATGAAGTTCTCTTTAGTAGCATTAAAATCACTGTGTCAAAGAATATTAAAATTTAAGAAATTTTAGAAAATTTTAGGTATCACAAAAGTATAGCAGACAAATAGCAAAAGCAATTGGCTCAGGAATAATATCTCCAATGCTGTCCAATAAAAGATAAAATATAATTTAAAAAGTACTCAATTTTGCTGAAGGAGAACACAAAAGAATAAACAAAACTTAAAATTACCAAAATAATTTTTATTTTTGGAAAAATTTAAAAAACAACATTTGATTATTTATTAAAAAATTTCTTGGATGTAAACTAAAGAAGTAAGTGCTCATAAAAAATAAACCAAAATATAAGATCACTAACACATTTATTACACTTTTTGCCAAACGTGGTGTGATGTATGCATAGTGGGGCCGTTATCAAAAACACCATCAATCAATGAATATATTCTAAAGATGCAATGTTTGCTTTCAAAATACACGATAGCCATAAAAAAGGGCCTTAACAACTATAATAATAGCTAATATGCTCGCCAATAAATTAATTTGCTTACATGTAGCTTTAGCAGCTTCACTCATAAATCAAGGCACACAGTTTATTCGCAAACTAATGAAAAAAGTAACCAGTCTATTCTCAAAAAAACAATTTTTTAACAGCACCTTTTGACCTTTAATTAACTGGCTCTCTTGAAAGATCACCTGACAAGCTTATCGAAGACGTAGAAAACTTATTACAAAAGAACAATAGTGGAACAAATAGGTATAATAAGCAACATTTAATTTCAACACTAATTAACACGCAGATAAACAATAAACTGCTTTTGAACTAGTTTTTCATAAATGGCACGACTACCTAAAAGTATCCCACAAAGCAGACAATTTAGTTTTGCAATCTTATACTCTGCATTTAATTGCTGATTGAAAATTGATGAAGGCCAATACGAGAACAAAAAAGGTAGAAAATAAGCAATCAAATTTTAAACATATTGAGATAGGTGATACTGTATGGCAGCTACTAGGCTTTGAAGTCTTAAATTCAACAATTAATAATCAGAAATTTCCTAATTCTTTCATACCTGGGAAAATGGATACGTTAATATAAAAGACAATAATACACATAGCATAACAGTACACACTCACCGTCTTTAACACATAAGCATTTCTTATAATTTTTAAAAATATATTTACATGTAAGAATCTTGTACAGGTAAACATGGTACTTTTACTTATATTACTTATTTAATGGTTATGTTTATTTATATTGTCATGTTTATTTTATATTCTGCAAAATAATTATATCTTAACGTAAGTCTTTAAATCAACTATAAAAAAACCATTTCAACATTTGTAAGTTTTACAGATAAAAACATCACTAGGGTTGATCATCTTAGGTAAATTACTCACCCAAGCAACAGCAATCATTGAATATAACTACGGGCAATCATGTACTAGTTATACAACGTTTTCTCTAGTCAATATAGAAGAATTCGATTTTTGTTGTAACAATGAATGCAACAACGTCGTACAAGACATCCCCATTCACAAAAAAAAACTTTTTTCTAAATATATCCAGTTTCGTAGGTTCCAACGGCAACTGTTAAAGCATAGGATTTTGCTCTGACGCATATGGTAAATTTAAAACATCAAGTTTATATTAATTTTATCATCACTATTATCTTGTAATGAAAGTAAATCAGCTTTTATTTTACTGATTATTAAGAATATGTGCCAACAAAATTTGGCCAATTATCAGCTTACCTGCGTGTAAGTATTTGGCTACTATTGTACCATAAGGATTGACTAGTAAAAAGATGACCACCGTCGTAGCTACTGTCAGCTTACACCAAATGCTCATTTAAGTTATTTATACTACTAGCTACCTTACGTTAAAGTTCATCGTTTTATTTTCTTTTAAAACAATGTGCTTCTTTACATTTCTATGCAAGAAGTAACAATAATTGGGTGACTCAAAACAGTTCCATCAAAAATAACACTTATTTGTACTTTTCCTTATAGTAACAAGGAAGTTAATTCTATTCTTATTCGCCATTTGTGCCAACTGTTATTTCTTTTATTTAATATTGTGAGGTTTATAGTTAAGTAATGTGTTGTTTGCACTATTTACCTGTCTGATCTAAGCATCTTTCTATTATTAAATTATCTGTCTTACATTATTCTTGTGTTCAATACAGTCGAATTACAAGGAGGTTAATTTTGCACATTATGGTCCTTTGAGCCTGGTACGGAGTCAAAAGAGTATTGTTCTTCCTAAAGCCCCGTGTTTTTCATATAAGGCCACCACTACAACATTTTACTTTCTGGGTACTGGCGTTCAAACTTGGTTGGTTAAAAAAAAGACAAGTTACATAAAACGCAACTAAGCATTTATTAGTTTTCAAAAAGCTCGACTAGGCAAAAATCACCCAAAGTCAAGTGATTTTCAGGTTGCAACAGGTTAAAGGAAACTGTGACCTCTTTAAAATCTTGAACTTATTTATTTTGCGTCTTAAGGAAGTAAATTATAATCATGCGTACTTCAGGGACTCGGTTCATAAGAATATCAATGACCAGTATTATTCCGTAGTGGATGATTTTTAAGGTTTTCTTATCACCTAAGGGAGTTGGGTTGCTCCCGTACACAGTGGGCCCCAACTGATTTTTTTTGTTAAAAATTATCAAGAGAACCAAACTTTTAATCAATTTGGATGATTTTTTTCTCATTTTTAAGGGGAAATGATTTACAAAATATCTGTCAAGGACAATTTTGAATTTCTGACTTAAAATTTAATTGACCCAACCTCAAATGTTAAAAGTGAGCATAACCTGAAAGAAAAACACAATTATTTTAATGCATAATTTTCATTTTACGAAGTAAAACTGGGCAATAATAATTAAGTATTATACTGTTCGATATTTTACGACAAATGTATTATCATAATAATTGAAATTCAAGATGGCAGATCCAACATAGTAGACCAAAATCTGATCAAATGCTTAAATTTAGACCAAAATCCCTACTCAGGGGTATTCGAGGTCACTAATTACGAGTCCGGGATCACGATTTGCGAATTTCATATTCCGGATCCAATATGGCGAACCAACATATTATTAAGAACCCGAATCTCGACAAACATTTATATTCGGGGGTTATTGGGATCTCTGATTACAAATCCATGGTACAATCAAAAAAATTCAAGATGGCGGATGCAATATCGCAGACTTCTATAGACTTACTTTATGTCAACAGAGGCTGACGTAACCTCAAAATAAATGTAAACAAAATGATTGTCCTTAGTTAAGATAAGTAACAGTTAGGAATTTTCTGTTTTTCCTCCCGTAAATTGGTTACCAAAATTAAACCGTACAATTTATTATTTATTGTAAAAATTACAAGGGAAACCTAACCTAAATAGTCGCGTATTTTTTTTCACTTTCTAGTTCATAAAAACATATAAGAAAAAATATTGAAATTGATTATGACCAAGGCTTGTGATGAAATATTATAAAATAGTTTGAAGTGGATAATAATACTCATATGTCACGATAAATAAAGTTCTTAAGTGAGATTTAATTTTCTTTAACTTATAATAGCTCAATAACTGTGTGGTGAGTACGTTATGCATCATGTTGCTATAACCTGCGCACTACCTATTGGACATCTGGTTTCCACCACGTTAATGTTAAACAATAATTTTTATGTTGGCCAGTCCATATTTTAAAGTTATAGCAGAACGCTACCTGAATTTCGTATACCCTTGAGTTATGTAGCGTTTTCTCCTAAATTTTTATTTAAGTACAATGTAAAATGTGCTTATACGTATAGAATCAGCTTTTATAAATGATTGGTTGCATACTCTAAGGCTCTGTAGAATTAATGCTTAGCATTATGATAAGTCTACTAGTGGTAGATTATGCAGTAGTTGTGTTTAAATAAAATTATAAAAATAAAAAATATATTTTGAATAACAATGGGACGAATTTTCTTAAAATAGTGTGTTATATGATGCAACAGTACTCTATATTTTACATAATAGACACGAATATCATTGTAACATTATTAGTAAGAAACAGACATAAATAATTATACATTTTTTTTTCATGTTTATTTTAGTAATTTCTTTGCAGCTGCGTCATTTTCAAGTCTCATTTTTTTTGGTCATTATCCCGTTGATATAAAGTTATGCATGTTTGATATATCGATAAAAGTTAGTTATTTATCATGTAAAAATTAAATAAACATCATGTGAATATCATACAAATGATAATTATCCAATGATCGTCAGCTTATGAGTATACGACGGAGCATACACTACATTTTCACAAGGATTAATAAACTATTATGAGTTAAAGAAAATGAAATCTCACTATAAAACTACATTTTTAGCGTTATATGAGCATTATTATCTTCTTTAAACTTTTGTATAATATTTCATCACAATCCTTGGTCATAATTAATTTCATAATTTTTTTTGATATATTTTTATGAATTGAAAAATAAAAAAAAATTCGTAATCATTGTAGGTTATGTTTCCCTTGTAACTCTTACAATATATAATAAATTGTACGGTTTAATTTTAGTATACAACTTACGGGAGAAGAATAGAAAGTTTCCAACTGTTATGTATCCAAACCAGAGAGAATCGTTTAGTTTACATTTATTTTGAGGTTATGTTGGCCACTGTTGACATTAAGTAAGACTGCAGTAGTCTTCAATATTGCATTCGCCATTTTCAATTTTCAAATTGTAACTACGGATTCATAATCAGAGACACCAATAACCCCCTGAGTATAAGTATTTGTCGAGATTCAGGTTCTTAATGGTATGTCAGTTCGCCATATTAGATCCGGCATCTTAAATTAACAAATCGTTATCCCAGACTCGTAATCAGTAAACTTAAATACCCCCAAGTAGGGATTTTGGTCTAGATTTGAGCAATTGATCAGATTTTGGTCCACCATATTCGATCCGCCATCTTGATTTCGCAAACCATGATCTCAGATTCGTAATCAGCGACCTTGAACACTTCTGAGTGGGATTTCAGTCTAGATTTAAGCACTTGATCAGATTTTAGTCCACCATATTGGATCGGCCATCTTAAATTTTAATTATTATGATAACGCATTTGTCATTAAATATCTAAGAGTATTATTCTTCATTATTATTGCACAGTTTTACTCCGTAAAATTAAAATTATGCATTGAAATAATTATGTTTTTTGCAGGTTATGCTCATTTTTTACATTTAAGGTTGAGTCAGTTAAATTCAAAGTCAGAAATTTACAATCAGCTTTGACAGATGTCTTGTTAATAATCTTACTTTGAAAATTAAAAAAAAAAATTCTTCAAATAGGTCCAAAATCGTGGTCTCTAGATAATTTTGAACAAAAAAAGTCAGTTTGGGCCCACTGTGCCGTAGGGAGATAAAGGGGAGCACGTGTATGTGCAGAAAGCACTGTGATAAGGTCTGCTGTACTTACCTAGCCTAAGAACATCGGCTTTTCGATTGCGGAAAATGCATTTGTGTTTTACTTGCCAGGAGTTGTTAATATTTGAATAATATACTTTAAAAAAATTTCAGAGTTTTTTGCAAAATATCTTGTTTCTTACGATAATAATTAAATAGCCTTAATTCTTTTTCTATGGGAGATAAAAAACAAGTAAACGGTATAGTTAATCTGATGTTCTTTTGATAGAAGTGTGATATAAATTTTCAAAATTAGTAACTTTAATGGGATAGCATTCAAGTTCAAAGTCTCATTATGGCTTACACTAAGTTTTAGATCATAATTTTGAGTAGAACGGCTACAAAAAGTGATTTTGTTAAACGATATCATGCCACGTAAAAAATCAATCTAACGGCACAGTATACTTAGTGCGGCCTTGTCTTACGCATCAGTAAAGCATACGAGCAGCAAACAAATTTGTATACATTTGTGCAAATATCTTCACAACTGTAGACGCGATTTCGTTGAAACTTTGCACATGTATCAATGAAGTTGTCATAAGTAACATATCAGTTTTTTAAAACATTTTTATTGCTGTGTCAGGCGTAACAGGTATTTTTCTACAACTTTTTTAATAACTAACATTTGAACTCATGTTAAAGACGACGAAATAGGGAAACTTTATGAATTTTTTTCTCAAAATGTGTAGACGTGATTGTGTTTAAATTCAGTGATAACATCTATGGAATGTTTCTTTACAACATGTAATTTATTTGAACTTTTTTATTGTTAACTTAATTGAGAACCAACTCCCTTAAAACTTCCGTTGGTTTGCCTTGCGCGAACTACCTTCAACAAGAAGCACAACACTCTGATGCATAAGAATGAGACTGGTAGCCATGTTACTGGTAAAGTTCAAGGTTTCAATAGGTTGACTGGAGGTAAAATCTTAGACAAGCACCCAGGGAGTTTTACAATACTTTTTTTATAACTTTAAATGTTTTTCGTAATGTAACTAAGTAAACAGTCACCTAAGGTCTTTTTAGCCACTGCCCGTATTTTTGTTTGTCAGCCTAATGGCTTAAGCACGTTAATTAGGTCGTTGGTAAAGCAGAATTCTCAGAGTCTTCTTATAACAAGCTCCTTGTGTGCTGTAATAGCAGTTAAAAGACTTTTTGCCAACACCTCTCTTACTGGTATTGGCCATAACCATGGTAAAAAGTAACACTTACACTTAATTAAAATTTGAGTCAAAGTGTCGTTTAATCACAAAACAAACTGAAGTTGCCAGATAACAGCTTTGGTTGTTCCAAAAATTTCTGCTGACAGGCAATTTATTGAACAAATGTTTGTTGGATTTTAAGACATGTATGATTTGATTTGAACAGATCCTTATTATAGTAGTCGTAACAAGATAGATGTTTCACTTGATGCCATAGTTTATGTTTCAGATTTAATTGGGATGTTCAAAAGTGTATGACTAACTAACATGTTGTACCTTTCTTTAAACTTGAATGGTTAATGTCTAGTCTAGTGACTCAATGGCCCAATCCCAATGCTCCTATGCCAGTCACGTTATACATTTTGAGAAAAAACGAAATCAAGGGTTTCAGGCAAAATTTATGGCTAATAAAAAAGTCCTTTATTTAACCTGTTTCGTTGAAAGTAGACTAGTAATAAGACAGTTTTTTATTCGTTCGCACTAATGCTTACCCCACGGTTGTTATGCGGTCAGTCTTCCATTCAAGTGTGCTAGGAAAGAATTGAAAAAGTCTCAAGAGAGTTTATACAGATCAGCACATGCTATATTTAAGCATGTGGAAAAAGGTTTGCTACTGGAACAACAGTTATTATATTTATTTTGATTGCAGGAGTTTGGCTACAATCGTTAATAAAAAAGGCAAAACTACAGTTTCAATTGAATTATCGTTTATTGGTGCTTGAAGTTTTACTCGTTAATCATCATAAGATACAAAATTAGGAGAATTAGGATGAGCAGATGTACTTTCAGTTATACGTATCAAAGAAGGTATATTTCTTCCAATGTCTCCTTTATAGTTAAGAACTTGTTATAGAATACCAGAAACCTCTACTTCATTTCAGTCACTTGCACTAATTGATGCCTATTGTCTCTGATGAACTGTAAAGTTGGTAAGCCAGTTGGAGGCAGTCTGAGTAGTTTCTTGTTGAGCTAAGTTTCACGTTTAGTCAAGGTCATTGTTCAAATCTCTATAGTGACAGAGGTACCCATTTTATGGGTGCTGATCTAAAGTTCAGAAATTTTTGTCCTCTTCTATGTCTTCACTATTTATTTCCTATCATCGTAAGTTTATTGAAAACTTAGTGACACTTTAACCCCCCTAGTGCTCCTCATCTTAAGGGTTATGGAAGGCCACAGTAAAATTGATCAAGTTTCGTGTAAAACAAGTAATTGGTCAGAAGAAGCTTACTTTTTTTTGGATATCCTACAATGCTTTGCCAAATCAAGGCGTGTTTAAATTTTTTATCTTTGTACCCACTTACTAATAATCTGTGTGACCGGGCTCCACTAATCCCAGCTCGTTTTTTGAATCTGGGACATTCTTATTGATTACTTTTACCTAATAATTCAACTGAAAGTTGTATGTATATTTAGTATGTACCATCAAGGAGTTGCCTCGTGGATAACCCGTAGAATAATTATTTCGGGTTAATCTAGCTTTCTTCCCAAAATATGCCTTTTTTTTAATTTTTAGAGGTTATGTTGTGAAAAATATTGTTGAATGACATAGTCAACATCCATAATAATATTTTAAATATGCCATGCACAATGAAGAAATGTTTTTGACTTGTTCTTTTCGAAATACAGTCCAAAACAAAGGGATTGCGGTTATGTTTCTGCGTAGTCCGATCCCCACATATTTGTTAACCTCAAGAATTAGGTTTCTCTTTAAAGAACCTGTAACAGTGGTTATTTTTAGCCAATCAGCTTCTTCTTTAAGATACAGCATTTTTTCTTGTTTTCAAAGGTTAGGTTTTCACGTTACACATATTTAATACTTTATGCTAGTAAAGGTACGTACATATACACATAAAAAGATAGACAGGAAAGGAGAACGATTTTTACCATGTGTTTTGGAGACTTTGAAGAAAAAAGCTACGTTTTGTGTCAGTAATTCTTCACCTAATAGTACCTTACCTGTAACAAAGGCCTTGCTTAGCCTGTATTACAACCACGTTACGATTTCTATCATTGAGTAGTAGGAAAACAGTAAATATACTATAGAGAGAGGCTATGCTATATACATATGAATAGAGTAACCGTGGCGCACCATTGTGCACATGCGAAAGGGAGAGAGAGAGAAAGACATAGAGACATAACTCTATGCTGCTGTTTATTTATATTTAAATATGCCTCCTGAAATTGATACTATTAACTGTAGTATTCTGAACTACTGTAGATTCAACATATTTTTAGATTTTTTTTCTACTTAATGCTTTGGTAAAAATATCTGCTTTATTTTCTTCGGAATCAACTTTTACATAATTAATTTCAAATTTTGCATAACTTTTGTTTAACAAAGTGTAAAGTTCAAATTCACTCTCACACTCAGACAAACGCTACGAACTCAGCTTATGTTAATGATTTTGAAACACTATTCTGTTTCTTGGATTTCCAATTAATTATATTTTCATACATCTATACAGATTGGTGCTTGACTACGCTTACTGCTGCCTCTTATAAGATTGTTAGTATTGTTGGCTATCTTCGGCTGCGTGTAAATAGGATATTTGTTTTTGTGATTAGGCCCTTAGCACTTTAAGGTTTAGTTAACTGTTGCTGTTGTTGTTGAGATCAGTGCTATTTTGAGTAGTGGAAAGTTTTCTCAGTGCTTTGCTACTCATGCCCTGATGGCGATGTGCTATTACTGCAATGACATGTTCCATGCAACCTTGGAGTGTGTGAATGTATCAGATTCTGAAATAAGAGTATTGGAGCTGAAGAAAAAGTAGCCTATGCTGCTTTATAGGTGCCCTTAATGCACTTTAAATGGTGGTAAAAATTCCAGTCTGCTTGAGTCTGTTAAAACTCTGCAGGAGTCTGTGGATAAAGTAACGGAGGTAGTCTTGTTCATGGCAAAATTGCAGGCTGAGGTAAATGTTATCAGAAAGGATGTGAACAAGCGTATTGCTGACATGGACCAGTATTCTGGCATTGAGATGATGGTTAGCGATCTGTTACAGAATTTGCAACAACTTATGAAGTGCTTGTGCTAAAAAACCATCCCCAAATATAACACAGAGTGAATCCCTGCTGCAGGATACTATGGTTAAGTACCAGAAAAAATCGTCAAGAACGCTAAATATACTGCTATCTGATGTTGCTGAGAATTCTAACATTTATACAAGTAAAGACACTGTTAAGGTTAAGAGAATACTGTTGCTAATCTGCTGATGTATTGCAAAAGTATTAGAGAGGCTTCAGATGTGAATGCCCAGGATGATTTGATTTGTATGGATTATAAAAAGGCATTTAATTCCATAAGCCATAAGATACTAGTCCGTAAATTATGTAGAGTTGATCTTGGGGGATCTTTATTTCATTGGTTTATCCTATACCTTACTGGGTGTTAGCAGGTTATCGTTTTGGACGGGGCTGTGTCTGATGGTGTAGCTGTTAGATCAGGAGTCCTTCAGGGTTCACATTCAAGACCACTTCTTTTTCTTGTTTACGTTAATGATATTAAGGATGTTGTACATGAATCATAAATTATTTCGTTTTCTGATGACATTAAATTGTATGAATGTATAAATAAAGATTCTGGTTGTCAGATATCGCAGTGGGATCTTGATGCAATTGATGGTTGTAACGAACCTAATGATTTTAGAGCCAACGTGAAGAAATTTAATGTAATTTCGCTTTCCAGGTCTACGAAGATCGTATTTCATGACTATGCTCTGGGTCCCTCATAGCTGACAAGAGTAACTTAAATTTCTGATGTAGATGTCCTCTTTGAATACCCTTTTACGTTTGACAAACAAATTAGCTCCGTCTAGTCAGTGGCATACAAGGCCTAGGGATTTTTTATAAGAAGCTGCTGGGATCTTACTTACTCATGTGTGCACACTGGATTATTCATATAAGACCCTTGTATTGCCTCACCTATTGTATGGCTCCCAGATCTGGAGACCGTTTTCACAGCAAGCGGTACATGAAATTATATAGATACAACATAAATTTTAGAGATTTGTGTCATGTAGAAGTGGGTTTACCATGTCGCCAATCAATCACGACTACTTATGTATTCAGTCAGAGACCGGCCTATTAGATGTTCACCAGCTTCATATCTATAACAACAGGTGTTTTATGTTTGATTACTTGCAAGAAATATTGATTGTGTGTCAGTTACTACATTGTTCGTATTTTGAGATTCTAATTGTACTTTACAAAATGTAAGACGTTTGTCCGAAACCAATATAGTGCGCAATTTTTACACAGCTCTGCATTGCCTCGACTAAGAAAAGTATGAAGCTCTCTCCATGCTAACATTAGAAATGCACGTTATATTATTGCCTTCAAGAGGCAACTGATACAGCGTGTGGAGTGATGGTAGACGTAATTGTTATTTTTAAGCGTGGATAGTAGATTGTAATCTTGTGTTACCACTAAATTTTTTCAAATATTGTATTGGGCTCTTGCCCGTTGATTTTTCAAATAAATTAATAAATAAATACATTCTTGTAACATAGGCTACCGTTGCTTTTCTATCAGTTATATTTCAAGCCCAGTTATCATTGACAAAGCAATCGATAAGATTATTATTATTGCTACTACTTTTATAAGCTTATTTTAAATCCTTTTTTAAAAAGTAAATATTTGGAGACCCTCAAAGCATATTTAAAATTTATTTGATCATAATTTTTATCAAATCTACTTAAACAATTTATTCTCAAGCTAAAGTTAGGTCTTGTTCTCACACTTACATATAGAAAAGTTCCAATTAAGTTTTTAAACTTAATATCATTACACACTGATTGTGATGCTTCTAATTTCATATATTGATCCTTTAAAACAACATAGAATTTAAAATTTTTAAAATCATACCCTCTCACTAATGTTTTAATATACTTGTTCTAAATAAATGTCATTTCTATAATTTTGTAGTCACAGTTAATGATAATACGTAAACAAGTATTTATTCAATCTAAATCTTTTATTTAAAAACGTTTACGCATAACCTTATTACAAAAATGAACTTTTCTTATTTTTAACAGCAAATCAATAAGTCATCCAAGAAAATAATTTTATAAACATTATCATTTTTAATATTTAAGATATATTAGCAATAATTATTTATTTTTGTTTCTTTTAAAATTTAAGCCTTTTAAATAAGTATAAGACAATTCACATACAGCGCTTTGGATTTCTCTTCATCCATACAATGCTTTATCTAATTTCAATACCTTATAAAATCCATCATCGTAGCCTTGTGGCTGTTTGACACATACTTCAGATTTGACTTTACCGTTCGAAAACGCTGCTTCAAATTCATTTGTTCAATAATTCAATTATTTTGACAACAGTAAGAGAGTGAAGTTTTTTAAGATTGCATTCTTGCACTCGTAAATATCATCAATTGAATCATTTTGCTGGTACTTTTTAACTACTATCTTTGCTTTAAAAGCATCGGTAGCCTTTGTCGTGTACAATCATATAATATCTTCAGTTTTTTAATCGTTTGGTTTATTTAAAGAAATGCTAGTTAACGTTTTTTTTTTTTTTTTTTAATTATACGATATTAGTTTAGACAGCATTATTTTAAGAAAAATGTCGTTTATAACCAAATGTCCTATCACTTTAGCTGCTGATAAAAGACTGAAAACTTCTTCTTCTTTTTTATTGATAAAAAAATGAGTTAGCAACCAAGGAAAATCAAACAAAACTATATAATGTATACATGCTTTATCCGCCAGATACCCATGTTTAATACTTTAAGTCAAACCCTGCGTATCCTTCATTATCATTCATAACTGACAGGAGGGAAATAAACGGCTTCAAAAGTAGCAACTAATTTCGTGATTCGTACCTGCTTCTATAAGACAATCTGAATCTTAAAAAAAAATAAGTAAAAATACGAATAAAGATAATCAGCAACTCAATTACAAAGTTAAAAAAACTAACGGCAACATTTCTGCCCTTTCTCTTAAACGTACTAATACACAATCATGCCCTTTAAGATTCAATTAGTTTACGAGTTGGACGACGAAATATTTCATGGATGGTCTTAACCTCAACCACGTGGATTCCAACATCATTAGTAAGAAAGGTTTTGGTAACGATACTTTTTCTCTTATATTTTGAGGGTAATAAGTTATCAACGACCAAAACTGGATCTTCAACAAAGAACCGAACAAGAAATTGTTAGGGGTCAAGGATTATTTGTCGTTACAATCTGGGGGGACATGAGTCAATAGTTCAAAACTGATAGAATGTTCTACTTTAGATAAAAGAGTTAAAAGCATTTCCTTGCTAGGAGCTTGGTTTTTTAAAATTACGGCTAATGTTTGTTTAACGCTCCTGAGTATGCGTTTCCAAGCTTTTTCCATGTGTGTTAATGTTAGTGGATTAAATTTATAGGAAAAATTATTTTTAATAGCAAACTCTAATTGTTTGATTATAAGTAACAATGCTGTTCCATCTTCTAGATTTTTATGAGCATCCCTATAATTTTTTTCCATTGTTGCTAAAAATTGTTTGGGAAAAACTGTTTCTTGCACCAAATCTTCGTATTGCCATCATGACCGTGTTTGTACTCAAACTGTAAGCTATTTTAAAACAAATTACTCTTGTACTAAAGCAAGTTGAAAGAACTTCTAAATTTTTTTAATGCCTGCTACCATTTTTCTTATAAATCGATCTAAAATAATGAAGGCTGCAAAAGGAAAAAGGGCAAAGTTGATAACCAAAGAGAAAATGAGAGAGATTTGCCATTTTTGGGCTCAGATAGCACGCCCTCGTAACTCTGCAAATGTCACATTCACCATTACTACTTTTTTAGACTATCCAAGCTTTAATACTCGAAATTTTTGTCTTGGTTCTTTTAAAACCATTTCAGTTTCCTTATAATAAATATATTCTTGATAATTTATTATAAATAAACGAGTTACCACGTGATC
Source organism: Copidosoma floridanum (assembly GCF_000648655.2). Next base: position 864,513 of record NW_019382040.1, read on the forward strand.
CCTATCCCAAATTGAAAGAATAATTTTTTATGGTCTCCAGGAATAAATTTAACTTGGCCATTAACACGCAAAAAATCTTAACTATCTAAAAAAAGATTCAGTGATACTAAAGGACTATCTCGTGACAAAATTTTACCATTTTTGAGCATTTTAATTTCTTTATCGAAAAGGGGTAACTAAACTAATGTTATCCATAATTTCCACACATAATGGAGACGCTGTGGGGGCTATCCCCTCTCTCTCTTCTCCCGGTCTGGCGTCTTGCGCTGCGCTGCAAGTCAGTTGCGTTTTGGCTTTCTGCCTAGATTGATCTCCGGTTTCTAAGTAGACACCACACTGTAAGCCTAAATAAAAAGTTCTTTGTGTTACATTAAACAGGACTTTTCTCTCAACCTCCCTTCATCGAAGAGACACGCTAATGGCAGAAGTGGGACTGCCAAATCGACCCGGGCCACCGGATCTTACCCCTCGGACACTCATCCCCACATTGGTGACCCCTGTCAACTTTAAAGAAGGAGAGGAGACGCACGCACCACAACCACAAGCACTGCAGCCATATCGGTCGTCCAGGCGGCTATTCTTCCGAGCAACAAAGCAGGCAAGTATTCATCCTTGCTTTTCCGCCTGTTGCACTGATCCCTTCTCTTGCTCGTGTCTTTGTGTGTGGTGCAGGTAGCCTCCTCAACTCTGTCCACGGTCCATGCGGGCTGATCTCTTCTCAACGCCATCATCGCAGCTGCCACTGCTCAGCGTACGAGAGTCACGCGCGATTTCATCAACCTCGGCACTGATCAGCTGTTCGTGTGCCCAGCTACTGCCATTGTATCGCATCCCAGCATTGCTCACCAGGTATGCATGCGCGCTAAAGCTCAAAGGAGCTCAAAAAAGTTTTTTGAACTTTTCGGCGAACTTCCGCGTAACCTACAAACTGTGTTTATATAGGTGTATACATACACATAAAAGCGTTTGGTTGAGTGCGCGAACTTGTCAGGCAACCGTTGTACATTTCTCGGAATTGCCTGAGGTTCTCGATTGTGTTTACAGATTTCGAGTTTGTTGAGAATTCTGTTGCTTTCTTATTTTAAGTTTTCATTTATCACTCCGTTCTCCGAATCGAGTCACGTTTTTTCTTTGACCATCTTTTGATGCATGAGTATTTATGCATTACCTTTTTCGCCTTTTCGTAACTTTTGAAAATCATAATTAACTCAGTTTGTCAGTGTCCATCCGTTATTTAAAAAAAAAATTTTTTGTACTGCTCCTGTGAGTGCAAGCTAGACCGTTTTATTGTTCACGCTGACATAAAATTTTGTTAGATATGTGCACCAAGGAAGATCTTGAGCAGCTGCGCGTGGAGATGGCATCCGCTAATGCCAAAATAGTAGACTTGCAAAATAATTCTCAAGGTATGGAGGGAGGCAGTCAACCCCCTTTATAGGTTGCTGCTGCACGAGCACCAAAAATTCCAAATTTTATCAGCTTTTACCCTCAAGCGTGGTTCGCACTTGCAGAAATTTCATTAAGGAATGCTGGTATCACAGTGTCTGCAACCAAAGCCAATTACATAGCTGAAAAACTCGATTTGGACGCAATCTTGTGCTTTTTAGATTTACTTAACTTATGTCCCAGGCCAACGGATTTGTACGAACGAATCAAATCGCGAATTTTGTCAACCTTCGGTGGATCTTCGGAGGAGAGCCTCCGCCAACTATTACGTAATCAGGTATCGTTGGAAGGTAAACCCTCTTTAATACTTAGTCGCATGTGGGCCTTGAAAACTGGCTGCAAGGACGAGGTTTTCAAAATTATTTTCTTAGAGCAGCTCACACCAGGTTGCCACGCGGCCCTCTCGATTCACAACATAACCTCGCTCACCGATCTCGTGTCAGCTGCCGATCTATTTGTCGAATCTCTGGCTTCTGACAGTTCCCAAATTTCGTCTGTCAAAACTCAGGAACTGTCGTCGAACGCCTCGATTCTTAACGCGATCGAGCGACTGTCACTCAATGTTTAACAACTAACTTCGGAAATGGGTAAACAATCAGGGCGCAATAATAACAGTCGCCACAGTCGTTCTAATTCCCACGGTCGCAATCCTAATCAGACGGGTAATAACCCCCAGAATCCTTCGGACCAATCCAAGGCCAGCACTGGTGATAAGCCGTGCTCAACACATGCTTAATACGGCAGCAAAGCTTATTACTGCCGGGGTAATTGCTCCTGGAAGTCGCCCACTTCGGAAAACTAATCTCTCTTCTTCAAGTGGAGGCTTCGAGTGAGGTTTCTTCTTAAATCGAACGCTTCCATGTCCATGACCCTAAAACAGGGAAAGTTTTTCTAGTTGACACCGGAGCGGAAATCTTGTTACGGCTTAATACCAATGCTGGGGCTAAACCATCTAGTTTCAAAACAGTTTGCGGCAAATGACTCGGTGATTAAGACCTATGGGGAAGTTAAACTCTGTCTTAACCTTCACCTCAGGCGTCTGTTTCTTTGGAAATTTCGTACGGCAGATGTTTCTAGCCCAATTCTTAGCGCTGACTTCCTGAATTTCTTCGGTCTCATTATAGACGTACGTAGACGTAGGATCATCGATCCATACTTTAATACGTTCTCCAACGGGTGTCTTAGATGAGCTAATTGCCCCTCGTTGCTGAGCATTGTAAGTTCTGCCTCTCGCTATTCAAAAATTCTTGCTGACTTCCCTGAAGTCACAGGCGAAAAACCCCCTCAACCAATAGCAATCAAGGACATTTTCCACTTCATTGAAACATAAGGTCCTCCAATCACTGAACGCACTAGACGTCTTGATCCCATTAAGTTTAAAGCGGCCAGAGAGGAATTTGAAAATTTGGTTAGACATGGCACTTGTAGGTACTCCAAAAGTCCTTGGGCCAGCCTTATTCACATGGTAAGGAAGTCAGATGGCACTTGGCGTATTTGTGGCGATTATCGTCGTCTCGATACCTGCACGGTCCCTGACAAGTTTCCGATACCTTATCTGCATGATTACTCTATGCTCCTATTAGGTAAAAAAGTTTTCTCCAAACTTGACTTCCTCAAATCCTACCACCAAGTTCCAGTAGCACCAGCAGATGTTCTTAAAACTGCTGTGACGATGCCGTTTGGAATTTTTGAGTATGTATTCATGCCTTTTGGCCTCAGGAATGCATCTCAATCATTTCAGAGATATATCTCCTGCACCATTGGAGATCTCGAGTTCATTTTTATCTATTTAGACGACATTTTAATTTTTTCATCGTCTATTGAGGAGCACGAGAAGCATCTTCGTATAGTGCTTGACCGTTTAAAGCAACATGGTCATTGGTTGAATATTTCCAAATGTGAATTTGGTAAGGAAGAGCTTGTCTTTCTTGATCATCTAATTGATCAAAATGGCTCTAGACCCAGTCTCGAGAAAGTTCAAGCGGTCTCGGACTTTCCTCAGCCTGTAACTGTGGTTCCATTGCGTAGATTCTTAGGCCTGGCTAATTTTTATCGTCAAAGCCTTTCTCACGCTGCTTCTGTACAAGATCCACTTTACACATACACTCACAATTCCAAGAAAAATGACCAACGAATCATTGATTGGTCTCCGGAGGCCATCCAAGCTTTTCAGAAAACCAAATCCGACTTAGTTTAGGCTTGCCAACTCACTCATCCGTCATCAGAGGCTCCGACCAGACTGGTAACGGACGCTTCAGATTTTGCAATGGGTGCATTGCTTGAGCAGTTTGTTGATGATGCTTGGAAACCTCAGGCTTTCTTCTCTCGCAAATTCTCTCCAGCTCAACGCAATTACAGTGCTTATGATAGAGAACTCACAGCTATTTTTGAATCTCTCAAGTACTTCAAGTACTTTTTGGAGGACTGAGAGTTTAAGGTTGTCACAGATCACAAGCCTCTTATTTACGCTTGTAAACAAAAAGCAGATAAGGCTTCACTTCGTCAACTTCCACAGCTCAGTTTCATTTCTCAATTAACTACGAATTTTGAATACTTACCTGGCTCTGACAATGTCGCCGCTGACACTCTCTCACGCATTGATATGCTTTGTCTACCCACAGACATTGAAATGCCTGAACTGGTACAGCATCAGCAGGACGACACCAAACTCAAGGAATTGCTTGATTCTTTGAACCACTCTCTGAATATCAAAAGCATTGAGCTTGGTCATGAAAAGAGTCGCCTTTTTGCGACTTGAGCGTTAAAATCGTTCGCCGATACATTCCTAAGACTCTCAGAAAGCGTGTTTTCAATCTTTTTCACTCCTTAGTACATCCTGGTCCCGAGGTCACTGACCAGCTGATCAGAAAACGTTATGTCTGGCCTGACATGCACCCAGATATCAAATCCTGGTGCAAGGGCTGTATTGACTGTCAACAATCAAAAATTTCGCGTCATGTGAAGAACAAGCCAGCTTAATTTACGGCTCCCGATGACAGATTTTGCCACGTCCATATGTACATTGTAGGCCCCTTAAAAACCTGTGAAGGTGACTCCTATCTTCTTACAATAGTTGATCGTTTTTCTCGTTGGCCAGAAGCTATTCCTTTTAAAACTGGACAACCGGATCTTGCCTCTCGGGCACTCATCCCCACAACGCCTCAACTCTGTTACTTTTTTTTCTTTCTCTTTAACTAAAAATCTGATGCAAAAGGTACGAAATAAGTTGATTGAATTAATTTTGATCACGAAGAAAATTTTAAAAAATCTGGCAGAAAAGCAGATAATTTAGAAATTTTGAAAAATTCTTAAAAACATTTTTAGGCACAAGGTAATCCAACTTCTTGAAAATCAGAATTTTTGCAAGAATTCAATTTCTTAAAAGGCCAAAAACATCCTCTCTTACAGAGAAAAGGTGGTTCAACCAACCATCGACAGTCACACCTAAAAGTTTCTGAAACAATTCTCGTCACATCATCAGCTGGTTTTTCGCTGGGAGAAACCCATATCGATTCTAAAATGATGCTTTTTTTAAAAGTTTCACTTAAATAGTTTTTTACGAATGTATTTTTTTAAAACAGTTGATAATGCAATTTAGAACGATCCAAAAATTAGACTTAAAACAACGGTTGGCACCAAAGAATTTTTTTTTTTCAATTAATTCAGCAAGTCTAACTACTAGAACGGCTCCTTAGAGTTCCTATCGGGAAAAAGTTACAGTTGTTATTAGTGCTACGCAACTTTTAATAGCTATAATGCTTGTATAAAAATTTCCCTTCTAAAAATCAAAGCATCCAATAGATTTTTTAACTGATCAGCCCCAGTAAGCATAAAGTCTTCAAAACTTATTGAATCTGACTTTGCCACAGCATCAAAAACGAGACAAACTCGATCTGACTTATGGGAACTGGTTATGACAAAATGTTGCTAATACCACATTGGCTCTTTAAGTGATGCATCAGCGTTTTTTGTTAAATTAAGCTCAAAAAGTCTCCGCATTTCTATATAAAAAATTTCTCCCTCCCCAATAAGCTTTTCCAAGTATTTTTAATGTTAAAAAATCGTTTAAGTTCTGCATTAAAAACTCAGTTTCATGTAATGAGGTTAAAATTGTCTTGGCCTATTTACACATAACGAAAAGAATGGAATTATGTTGATGCGAGAAAATTCAACGCAAATTTTCATTTTTGTTTTGAAAAGAGACTTGAACGTTAGCTAAGAACCCAGATTTTTGACTCAAAAGACGATGGCTTGTTTTCTTTACAAAACAAACATTTGTTGATCCCTTGGTGCTTTGAAGATCAACTATACCAGAAAATCAACTTATTTCAGCTTTATGTAGTAAAAATTTACTTAAAATTTCTAATTAAGCTTTTTCAACTTCTTGCATATCAACATACCTAGCTTAGTCATAAAGCATGGTGTTTGGCACATTTCTTAAAATTTCTTTAAAAAATTCTAGGCTATTAAGAGAGCCTAAGTGATTCCATGATTGTAATGCTACAACAGCGTTGTTTTATTTTGACAAAAATTTGACAAGATTCATGCTGCAAGTTTTAAAATGCAGTTAAGATCTTATTGAATTTACGATGTTTTAACAGATTACATTTTTATTTTAACAAACAACGGAAGATTCCCCTCATCTCGAATATAGTTGACGCAAGAATTATAGTTATTTGTCAAATTTTAAGATAAGAACTGATTTTCGTTAAGACGAATATTGCCTTGATTCACTTAAAAATTTACTTGACAAAAATGATTGCGAAGTAAAGTTGGCGAGAACGTTTTAGTGTAGCAACATCTTCACGATCAGCAAAGGCAGATCAGGTTTTTTTTAAGACATAAGCAGCACGCTTAGGTTCACGACATCTATGCGGCATGAAATCGACCACGTTATTCTCTCTGAGGTCAGGGGCTACGGCAGCAACAGTGTTGGCTGCAGCGGGATGGTCATGCAGGGTAGCAGGAGCGCAACGCCTGGGTGGCGTGAGATCAGCTATGACGGTAGAAGCAGTAGGACTAGTGAGTGAAGCTTGACAACTTGGTCGCGCAATTTGTGCCAGAAGTTTATCCTGAGAGAGAGGAACATCTATTAAAGACCGAAATTTTCGCTTTATCCATCATTTTGTCTTCTTCTCCTTCTTTTTTCAACTTTTCTAGACTTTTCATCATTAATAGTATTTTTCCAGTTATTTTACCAAGCTTTTTCTTTAATTCTTTAGAAGTCTTGGATTGATTTTTTTTTTTTTAATAACGTACTAATGGTAATGACTTCATTTTTGTACTCGTAGTTGCTAATTAGCATGAGCCGCCAAAGCAACACGTGAAAATCAAAAAAGATTAACACTCACCATGCTCTGTTACCACATGAAATAAATATACTAGGATGTAGTGGATCAATATCAAGATCTAGGAAGATGATGAAAATGAATGAAAAATCAAAAGTTTTGTTTCTATTTCGTAATGTTTGCATCATCATACTGATGCTGTTTATCTCTTTCAAAAACAACTCGTGAAATTAATAAAAACGAATTTAGAAGAGATGAATAAAATAATCTATTTCTGGGATGGTGCAAGCAGGAAGTATAAATATAAAAAGACTTTCATAAATCTTACTCATCGTTTTGAAGATTTTAAAACGATGGCTAAATGGCATTTTTTCCAAAATCACATGGTAAAGGTCTGTGTGATGGCATTGGTAGTATGTTAAAGCGACTTGCTGGTAGGGCTAGTCTTCGAAAAGTGAATAATTCCATCCTTATACCAAGAGAGTTATTGAATTGGGCTACAGAAGCTCTACCGAATATAACTTGCCATTATTCAACAAATGATGTGTATTCAGATAAGGAGAAACTGTTCTCCGCGCGTCTTTAAAAATCCATTATGATAAAAGCCACCTTAAAATATCATAGTATGATTCCAATCTCTGATCAAGAATTGGGAGCGAAACAATTCTTTATGTATGAAAAAAATGTATTGTGAAAATTTTCAAGTGAAAAGAATATTATCACCAAATGTATTTATAAGATACTGACGAATTACAATCTTAATAAATGACTTTAGTAACAAAAACACTGTTATCATGTATGTATTTTAACATGAAATTCATTATGTGTATAAATTACTGATAGATAGTACAAAAAAAAAAAAAAATGGTATAAAGAGATAAAAATGAAGCGTACCTTGCACAGGACTTACCAATTTCACAAATCGCAATAGTTTATTTAGTTATTTTCTAATAGTAAAAATCATTTCTCTATCGATTAAAAAAGCATTTTCACTGTAAAATTTGACGTAGATTAAAATGGTCATACTTACAACGTGCTATCATTTGGGAAAATCGTTAATAATAAATTTCAACCTCTCAGTAGTTTATAACAATTAAAAATATCTTATAAATTTTCTCAAAACATTTTTCTTCTAATTCACTCTTTTACATTTAATTAAAAAAAAAAAACTTATTTAAGCGTGAATAGAACTGGAGTTTATAATCTCTTGGAAATAAGTTTTAGAGCCGAAAACCACGAAAATATCGAATTTTTGACACCCTCTAAAAAAAAAAAAAAAAAAAGAAAAAAAGAAAAAAAGGAAAAAAAATGGAAAACCTTCGTATACATACTTTTTTTTTGTAATATAAAACAAGTAAATTAAATTTCAGGAAAATAAAAAAAGGGCTCAGTCGGAAAGATTTTTGGTTTGTAAAAAAATTACCCATTTATAAGGGCTAGCAATTGATTAGAAACTACTTTTCGTAACAAATGTCTCTTAAGCGATATAAAACAGATAATTAAAATATTTCACATGGAATATAATATTAACATTACAACAATTTATGCGTCAGAATAAATCTAAATAGAATAAAGTGTACTGTTTTTTATATGTTTAAGAAAATATTAACTGAACATCTAATTATATAAAAGAATCAAGTAAAATTGCAGTTGTAAAAAAACGGTCCGTAGAAATACTTAAGTTTATTTTGGTACAATTAAACTGTACAAGATAAGCATGTTAAATCTTTAAGTGGATTCACAAGTTGGTTTTCTGATATAAGAAAAAAGGGATCAAATATGTGGGAGAGCGTTTATGTCGGTACTTTCAAACAAACCAAAGCATTTTAAGCGTTGCTGTATATTAATGTATCTCTTACGTCTCGGAGCTTTACTAAGACTATCACAATTTTCTATAACTTTAAAAATTTTCCTAATTACAAATATAAAAGCTTCGTCAAAGTATGAGAAGCAATGAAAATCGATTGGTGTAATCATATTGTCTCGTATAAATAAGCCGTTAATAAAAACAGAATGTATAAATCATAAGACTGATTTAAAAAGTTTCATAAGCAAATGAAAAAATATAAGACATTAGCGTAACTTTGATTTTTTGCAATTATCAGGCCTTTTTAGCATTAAGCTATAACTGTAAGCAAAAGTCCTGAAAAAAAAAAATTTTTTAATATCGTTGTTAGACAATACGTAGACGTGATAAAATGATTTTTAAAACCTCCTAATGTTTAGTCACCATTGGTTAAAACTTGACCCTGAAGTAAGCTGCATATGACTCAGTATGATAGCAGACACAATACCGCAAAAAAAAGAAAGAGACAGAGACCACAATCAGCTATCGGCATTCAAACTATTGTTTGCTTTATATGTATGCATATTTTCAAGTGCGTAGTGTTCACTGCGTACAACTGGGGCCTAATTCTCTAAGGATGTTGATAAGCAAAATTATCTACACATGCTAACACAGCAGCAACGAATATTTTGTGTGCATGCACACTGCAATTTTGTCCTACATAATACCAGTTATCCACAATCTGTACCTCAGAAGAAAGGTTCTTTTTTAAATATTGCTAATGTCTTTACTTATACAATTAAAATGCTGTATGTTTTAATACTAAATTTTATACAAAGTTGTTGACACGTCTTATTTTATTACATTCTGTATATTTATTATTGATAACACCGTCTACTGGAGTCACTAGTTAATGTATTACGAGTTATTTGTCAACTATTTTAATTAAAAATTATTGTTGTATTTATTTTAGTTTGAAATAGAACGTTTCATAGTAGTAGCTTAAAATTTTTTGCTTCAAAAGTCTGTTGACTTAAAAGAATTTAAAATTCTACCAAATATACGAATTTCTTGTTATTCTATAACGGTGTAATGTGCCAGCTCAAAAATTGTTTCTTTGGTTCTAAATCAGTAATTCTTGTCACGGATTTGATCATCAAAACTTTTTGGTGATTTAGTTGGAATTTTCTAAAACGAAGAAGCTATGAAAAATTGTGTTTTATTGTATCTAATTAAAAGTTAAATACACGAATCATTGCTCTTTTTCTAAAACTTTAAGAAATTCTAGTACCAATATAAATTGTTTTAATAATAAATAGCTGAAACAAATAAATTAGTACTAGACCTGTTAACATAAACGTCCGAAATCATTTTTCAGTCATAGATTGCATGGCTAAATATTGTTGTCTTTGCTTCTAATATGTGACTAATTTAAAAGCTGTATATTTTATACAATTTTAGACCTTCATATTCAAAACATTAATTTTATATATATATATATATATACATATGTTCCCGTCCTATGTTAATCAATATGCATAAATATATCAAAAGTATGTATACAGTTACTGCATCTTACCTTAGACACCTGCAAAGTCATACGATTTAACATTTTTTGCTCTGCATGAGCTTTCAAGATTTTTTACGACGGTATTTTTGTATTTATCAAATATAATATTAATTCTTCAAGCAAAAGCTTTAGTGAATGAGTTTTATCGTTTTCCTTTGAGTATAATAAACAAAAAATCAGTTACATTTGGTGGTTATTTTACATTGCAAATATTAAGTAAAGTTAGATTTTCATTATTACTGACAAAAATATTTTTTGAATTCAACGTACAAACAATTTTTATTACATCGTTATTTTTATTTTTTATCTTACGCAAACTTAACTTCTTTTTATGAAAACCACTGATATTAGCTCTAGCCTTTTTTTTAGTTTTAGAAAAAGAGCAATAATTTGTATGTTAGGCTGTTAATTGGATACAGCAAAATTAATTTTTGCATAGCTTTTACGTTTTAGAATATTCCAACGAAGGAACTAAAAAGTTTAGATGATCAAATTTATGACTATTTGGAAGCCATGTTAACAATGTGAAGTAAAGGCCCCAATGTTAGGACTCAGAAGCAAAGAATTAATTTTCAAGTTAACTTATTACACCGTTTTGGAATAATAAGAAATTTGTATATTTGGTAAAATGTTCAATTCTATTAAGTTGATAGACTTTTGAAGCATAAAGTTTTAAGCTAGTCGTTAAAATATTTTATCAGGAACTTACCAGGCAATAACAGAACATTTTACTGATTTCGTTATTGTTTTGTGTGACCTAATAAATTTTAAATATTCTTTTAACTTACTACAACAATGTATTTGTTATCACAAGTCATTTAGTAAATACAAAACGAAGTACTTCAAAATTTTTACTATTTAACATCTTATTTAAAGAAAACTTGTGTTTACTGATTTTTATAATAAACTGTAACATAAATTTGTATATTCAGCTCTTTTGTTAAGTTCATCACACAATATTTTCAGAATAATTATGAAACGTTCTATTTTAAACTAAAACAAGTTATAAAAAAAGTTCAATTAAAACAGTTGATAAATTATTAGTGGTATATTAATTAGTAACTCCAGTAGGCAGTGTTATTACCAATGAATGTAAAGAAAATATGAATATAAAGCACGGCAATGACTTAGTATAAAATCTGATATTGAAGCTTACAATATATTTATTGTATAGGTACTGACATTAGCAATATAAAAAGAACCTTTTTTCTAAGGTACAGATTGTAGATAACTTGTATTATGTAGGAAAAAATTGTAGTGTGCATGCGCACAAAGCATTTGTTGCTGCTGTGTTAGCATGTGTAGATAATCTCGTCCACCAACATCCTTAGAGAATTAGGCCCTGGTTGCACGCAGTCAACACTACGCACCCGAAAATATGCATACATATGAAGCAAACAATAGTGCGTCGAGTTTGAATGCCGATAGCTGATTGGGGTCTATATTTTTTTTCTTTTTTTGTGGTGTTGTGTCTGCTATTACACTTAGACATATGCAGCTAACTTCAGAATCAAGTGTTAACCAATGGTCACCAAACATCGGGAGATTTTAAAAATCAGTTTATCACGTCTAGGCATCTTTTAACAATGACATAAACAAATTTTTTGTCGTTACTTTTGTTTACGGTCGTAGCTTAATGCTAAAATCGCCTGACGATTGCAAAAAATTGAAGTAACGCTAATGTTCAATATTTTTTCTCAAATTTTAGAAATCTTGGTAATTAACGTTGACGTACATAATAGCACAGTGCCATGTGTAGTCTTCTTAAATTAACATATTTCGTGACTGCACTCCTTAAAGTATACTACAAAGAACTTAAACTAGGTATATACTACACAAGAACTAAGTGGAATAAAGTTTCGATGAATTTCACGAATAACGGTTAACGGAGAAAAAAAGATAAAGAAGCTGGATTATTCTTGTCCCAAACAAAACTGTTAGTACAATGTTTATCAAGAGATTCACCAGAAGCCTTGTAAAAAATTGTTTGTGAAAGTTGTCATTATTTATTTTTATCTTTTATTTTATAACCATACTAACGCTTGTTTATGTGGCACAGATATCAATATTTTTTTCCTAAAAAAAAATAGATATTTCTTTATGAACTTGTTTTTTAAAACAATTTTAGTTATAAACAGTTAACTCAATTAAATTAATAATAAGTTTTGCCTGCTCTCATTTTTAACTCTTGATTTTTCTAATAATTATAGTATTATGAGGTGGAAAATGTTTGAAGAAGGCATGATTTCTTCTAAAATAAGAAATTCTTATTGAATGTTGCTATGTAGTATCATTATCTTTAAATTTTAACATTATTATGCACCGTAATACAAAACTTTAAACAATAAATTGTGGAGCATATAGGTATAAGTATTAGTTATAGATTAAAATTATGAAAAAAAATCTTTACAAGAAGTTTTTATAATACCACAGCAACAGCTTCAACTTACCTTTCCTACTTCACCACCTTTACATAAGTCAAGATCTGCTTCCAAGGCTTTGCGAGGAAACGAAGGTAATTTCATAAGTTCTTCATGTAAGAAAACAACTCGTTGAACAACCATATCTACATTTTTCAAAATTGCCCATGTTAATAAAACTTTGCCAATTTCTACAAATTTTTTCTGTAATTCTTGCTGTTGTAAAGCATTAAAAGCCTCTTTTGATTGCATGTGTATTAGTTCTAGTTGCGGATATTGAGATCTCTTAAAAAAATAGTAGTCCCGAACGTATGAGCAAGAATTATGTATTTGACCTAAAAAAGTATAAACAACTAGAAATATAGATCTTTGTTTCTTTAATGAAAAAATACTTACGTGTTCTATAGTCAGTTAAAAAGTACTGTTTTTGTTTTTCTTCTTCAATTCCAAAAAAATCAAGAGACTCTTTAAGAATATGATAAAATTGTGTATCTTCCTGTACAGGAAATTGAGATGGTATACCACCAGCATCAGGATCTTGAGGTCCATGAACAATTATTTTTTTAGCCGATGGAACGTTTGCTGTCAAAAGTATAGAAGCATCACACTGCTCTTTTCTCAAGATTTGTTTTAAATCCTTAAACATTATTCCATGAACGCTATGTACGACCTAAGATCATTAAACAGAATTGATTCAAAATCATTTTAAATGTCATTTTTTGATAACACCGTAAACTAGCTTGCTTAAAAAAAGTTTTTTTTTTCTCTGCTATTAATATAATTGAAGCATACCATCCAAAGAATTGATAGAGCTGTACCGATAAGCTTTTGACCTTCCTCATGTGGAGTTCGAACATAAAACATTATATATCCTATTATATAGTTGTATAAGGCAAAAGCAGCTTGTTGAGGGAGCTTGGGAACAAATCGAATAAGGTGTCGTAAGCTCTGAAAAATCAGATCTTGATCCTGTCGTGTCAATCGCTCCAATACATGACGTAAAAACAGAGCACTGTCTTCCACCAAGCAATTCCAAATTACCTTCGATAAAATCAACAATCGTCATAAAAATAAAAAACTGTGTAGTTAAAAAAAATTTGAAGTTAACTTAAAATTGTTAAATAAAATAAAATTTAATTATTGTTATAACTATACTTGATATGCTATTTCGTATACTGCAATGCCGTCCTTAGAAACAGATGAATCATCAAGAAGGCCTATTAATGGAAGAGCAGTAGAGCATAATGTTGATGGAAATAAAGATAGGACTGACTGTCCATGATGAACTAAGTTTCTTGGAATTAGATCTCCACTATCTTCATCAGTAATTCCTACAAAGGGCAATACTATAAGGTTTGGTTTTTATTGACATCTGAAAATAAGTTCAAAAAAAGCTTGTACCTTCATCGTGATCATCACAAAGTGGATTTGGTTCGTAAGCTGCTTGGAAGTTGATTGGAATAGTGCTTATTAAAAAATTAGCTCTTTCTTGCCGTTTTCTGTCATTTTGTTCTTGCAAAGCTCTTTTAATTGATTCGGTTTGCTGCTTTTTTCGAGTCTTAGTAGCAGTAACAAGGGCTCTCTGAAAATAATAATTGTAAACGTCAAACAATGTTAACTTGTACTTGATTAAAACTGATAAGGTTTTAAGTTAATAAGAAATACAAAACATGAAAATGTTTTGTAGCATAAAATAAAAGATATAGCTTGCAACTTTTAATTTGGCCTAACAGTGCCCTTATAGTGGAGAGGTTTCCAGGGTAACTTAAACTTCTAGTTTTCCTCTTTTCAATAGTACTTGAGCAATGCGAGTATACAATAGGGTAAGGGTGGTATATTTGGATGTGTTTGGTTGCTGTGAGTAGTGCTGTCATACACTCATACTATTTGTTTCAGCACGTGTTCCAGTAACTCTGTCTAACAACTTACCGACAACTTTGTTATACTTAACAATACCTCATCTCACGTTTAGGCTGTGTGAGAGGGTTATAGGAACGTGCCCTTGGCTCCCTTGCTGTGACAAAACGTTAGGGTTTTTATGTGTATCAGTGTCACTTTGAGGGGTGGTATTTCGTAACTTTCACCATATACTCCGCACTTCTTGCTGACGGTACTTTACTATGCCTTATGCGTTGCAACATGGTGTCAAGTTGTGGTGTAGCGTTGTACAGAACGTAAAAGTTAAAAAATATAGCCCCTAACAAAGTACTTCTTATTTCACTTATTTTACGATACCGTATTTCATGTTTAAGTTGCGGGTGAGTTGTCACACAAAGACACTAAAGTATAGCCATGCAGGGGCCTGACCCTCTAATCGTACCGTAAAAATATTTGATGTACCGTACGTGTTACGCTACATAAAGCTAATAGAACTCTTAAAATGGTTAGAGAAGGTCTGTGCTTACTACATAACAAACTCATAAAACGTATAACATTGTACACAGATTAGTGCTGGAGTAACAAAAGAGCTTTAAGTGCTTGTAATGGGGGTAGCAATGTCGAATTTCGTCTTTAGTTAATCACAAAAGATCGTGTCACTTGAGAGTCTGAAGTCGTTCCATAAATTCGTAACGTAGTAAGCTCAGAACGGTTAGAAGCAATGAGAGGGCTTCATTAGCTCTACATCGATGCTAACGTATGCTGAAAGCCAACAGAATTATTTAACGTACTCTAACATACACTCGCATTACTGTCACATGCTGAAAGCTTATACGCTACAGTGTAAGTGTGTACATAACTTGACGCTAAGCGCTTGAGAGAAGATACGGATCTAGCATTAGCCCTAAATATTCACATACGTTTATTGTAGATATGGCATCAAATTACTTGCTACAGCCTGTCTAGGATCCCCAGCTTGTTTTAGCATACACTGATATACGGAAATAACAGCCTGCATACTTACATTAAAAATAATACGAGTAGCAACAGTAATGATACAAAAAATATGTCAGTATTACTAATAAGCTGTCCTAACATGTCGTTTAGCTGGCATGTCCAAGCTTGTACTGTTTAAAGCAAACTAGCATACTCGTATACTTCTGTGAGAACTAGCCCAGTATATGAGCACAATCATTATAAGTATTATTATAAGTATAATTACTATCTTTAGTATCATTAGTATTTATTGTATTATTGTTATTATTATTAAAGTTGTTATCATTTTTTTATTATAAATCTTATTAAAATTATCAGAATTCATTTTATTATTTCTTTTATTACTTATATCATTCAAATTATTATTATTATTATTATAATCATTGTTGCTATTATCATCACTATTTTAAGTGCTTACATACTGGGTTACACTCAAGCACTATAACAATCTATCATATTAGCTATGCATCTATGTCAGGTGGCGCTATCGAGTGGGAAAAATTGTCCCTTGCTGAGATTACCACAGTACACGGAGCCTTATACAAAAATTTTTGATGAATAAAAAAAATATTGTTTGGAATAAATTAACCAAATAAATTAGTGATTTATGTGTATGTTATGTAAGTGTACAGTAATAAATTTTGTTTGAAAAAGCCATGTATAATTTAAGATTTAAAAAATAAAAACATGCATTGCAAGAGTTACAACCCATTATGGACAAGTACATGTATATGCTTTCGCTTGTGTAAGGTTTGAAGGACACAAGTTATACACAAAAGTTTAATATAAATGTGTAAAAATTGACCTTAACCGTTATAAGTATGATTGTTTATTAAACAGTGTGTTATGACAAACGGATAAATACAAGCAATACTTGTGTTTCTCAAGTTTCGCCCAAGTGCAAGCATATATATCCACTGATGCATGTGTGTTATTAGAGTCGTAACCCATGTTGGTATTTTTTGAAATTTTGTGGTACACATATCAACATAAAACTCAATTTATTACTGTGCAATAAAATAATATGAAGTTAAGTGACTGTTTTACTTAGTCGACTATCTTAATAACTTTTTTCTTAATCATTATAAACAATTTGTATAAGGCTCCATACATTCTGGTAATCTCAGCGAGAAGCAATTTCTCTCACTCAACAGCGCCACCTGACATAGGCGTATAAGATATAAATCGTGCGGGAAAAGAAAGCAGTGGTGAACTTGGTAAATTAATAGGAACAAAACCAGATTGTACCTTTACTTTATTTAAAAAATCAAACCTTGTACATACATATCTTACTAGCACTTAAAGAGACTCTCTTGCACAGTGTAGCAAACATTATTTGACTTAGAGTTGTGCTCTTTCTACGTCAGTCCATGCGTTCGTCCGACACTCTCTCTTAACGTGGTGGCCGTAAGTGCACTTAAAGCCTTATTTGCAATACCTCGTCTCCTTTAATGTACTCACAAACGAAGCTTATAAATTTTTTATTGAAAAAATATTTTACGCTCTAGCTTTATAGGAAACTTTAAAAATTTGAATGAATACGCTCACGTTGAAAAAAAATTAATAATAAACAGAAAATGTAGTTAACCTTTAAAACATATAGACACAGTTTCTTGACAACCACGGAGTTTCTTCGACTTTTAATTAATCCTTGTCTTTTTTAGTGCTGTGCTTTTACATCATTTACTCTCTCATCAGTATTGGTGTCTGTGAACAAAATAATACAAAGAACAAACATATTATAAATTTAGGCTCTTTTCTGCTTTTTCTTGACTAACCGTCTTCTCTTTGTTTATTCCAAAGCTTATCTCTTAACTTCATATAGAAAGGGTTCCGGTAAAAGTTTGGTCATAATATCTGCAATATCCTCAATTGTAAAAACCAAACTCCAATCTCATATTCGTTAACATCTTGGTATCGTCTTATTACAAGTCTAGCTTTGTAAGAAAACTTTTTCCTTTTTCGACACTTTTTTAGAAAATGTTTAATTGGAATCTTGTACGTTAGCGTCACATGGTCTATCCACCTCCTCGAAAACTTCATTCTTCTCTAAGGACAGTTAATCTTTTCGTATTTCTTTTTCTCAAAAGCTCTGTATAACTACTTGGATCTTTGTCTACTTAAGCAAGTATTATATGATCCTCAGGATTGACTTTGGCGGTCTCATTGTTATTTATCTCTGCAGTATAAGCAAATTTATCGTGTCTTCTTGGTTTGTGTGGTCTCGTGGATGTTTTGATTCTTATATTTTCAGATTCTGATTGGTTTTTCTCTTCTCTTGATTTTTTTTTTTTTAGATCTTAGTTCTTCTAGTACTTTTTCAAGGTAAGTTTGAAGATCGCTAGTCTTTTGAAGTTTTTTTTTTTAGAAAAAAATCTCTTGTAATTCTTGCTTATTTTGTTTTAAATCTCTTTCATTTACTTTTAGTTTTAAGCTAGTATCATTATTTTTATTATTTATGTTGTACCTATCTCTGTAAATTTATTTTTCATTAAACGTAATGTTTTTTTAGGTTAAAAACTCATTTGTTAGGGTTTCCACAAAATATAACCTGTTTTAGAATATCCAACTGAGATTGTCCTCATCGCTCTTTTAGAGAATTTAAATTCTATTTTAGGTAAATATGCATAAGCTATGGACCTTAATCACTTATTTTTATCTAAGACGTGTTTTACTCTTGGATTTAATTTATTTAGCAAGATGTCGAAATCGATGGTTTTATGGGGATTCCTATTATACACGTTAACCGCTGCCTCTGTTGCTAATACTCACATAGATTTGAGTAAGCTGGAGTCTATGAGAAGTACTCTTATTTTTTATTGGAGAGTTTTATTAAGTCTCTCAGGTGTTCCGTTAAGCTCAGGAGTATATGGTGGCGTATGGCAGCCTTCAATGTTCTCTCTTTAACTCGTCTCTTTAAACTCTCTTAGAAGAAGAAAGCATATTTTTTTATTGTTTCCTACTGAATTTTGCTCTGTTGTAATGAGATTTTTTAAACATATACTTACTTTGCTTTACTTGAAAATTAAATAAACTTGTGCAAATTTTTAAAAGTCATCCATAAAAGCTATAATATAATGAAAGCTACCTGAGGGAGAAGCTCAGTTAATTTAACCCATAATGTCTGTGTGGACAGTATGGAGGGGCCTAACTGCTAGTGTTCTCATCCCTTAGTGTGGTAGTTTTTCCATCTTGATAACTGACAAGCTTCGCAGTACAATCAATTGCTTTTAAATGCAACTTTTTTTAAATACTCTGTGGAACTTCTAAAATATCTTTAATATTGTAGATTAACGGATACTTATCTCATATGCCAGAGCATACCTGGGCTTGTTTTACTAGTTTATTGTTTTCGGAATTTAACTTCATGATTTTAAAATTATTTATCTCTCCTACATTTTTAATTCAGTCTATTTCCCATGTTCTTCTATTGATCGTTTGTGCATTAAAGTCAAGATAAGTTATCTTTTGCTCTTTTATGATTTTATTTTCCTCTGTCTTCCTCCCAATTTTTCATTGTATCGCGATATTCAAAATTCTGTCACGTTTGTCCTTTAACTGTTGTCTTTCGAGCAATTTCAATTTATTCTTAGATTTTTTCATTGAATCAAAATTTAAAATAATCTTTGCTTTGCACATATACGCAGTATACTAGTGCTGTCCTTTATTTTCATTTTTGACTTACATATAAGTCACGTTATTTTTATTCCTTATCGCTTTTTGTGTTTTTTCTACAATTTTTTCGGCTATGCAATATTTATTATTAGTTTGTTATAAGTAGCTTCAGGATGTTTTATAATTATCTCTCTAACGATTGCTTTTCTCTTTCTTCTTCTAATTCCATACATTTTCAAAGGTTTTTTTACCATAGGATTAATTGCTTTAATTAATTTTATAAAATTTAATTTGATTTTTAACACATTATATCAAATGTTAGAATCAGATTTGTGGCTTCAATTTTAATTTCCCTGAACATAACTACTCTTGTTCGATTTAATTGAGTGTTTCAAACTACACAAGCTTTCATTTAATTTGTTAGAAATTCCATATCTCAAAGTTAAGTTATTAAAAGAGCATATTAAAGGCAATTTTATACCTGGACATCCCAAAGTATCATTAGGAGTAGTAAAGTTAGTATTAGTAGGAGTAGATTCAGAAACCTATAGTAAGATTGAAGTACTCGCATACATATCTATAAATTACATGTACACTATAAAAAACAAGGTTCGTAAATATATGTGAATTTAATATGTGTTTGTATGGCAAGTTACATGCTCGTCATCCTCGAACGTCGATGTTATAAACTGTATGATTTAGTTGAGTACTGGATTGATAGAAAAGAATGAGCAAATATAATTTTGTCTCCTTCTTGTCGATATCCAATTACAAGATTTTCTTTTTATTTTTACCATACAAACAAGTTAGTGCGTAATAAAAGTAACTTTAATTACCACCTTCTGTGTAATTTTACGTTTGTACAAGTTATCGATTGTTTACTTTAACTTAAGCCGTTAATTCACACTTCTACTTTCTGCTCTCTTCTCACGGCATACGAGAAAGATAAAAAAAAAGAGAGAGACAGAGTTTGCAGTGAAAAGAACAAGAGAAGAAAAAATATTTTGAATTGTAAGAGAAACCAAGCAGCACACTCGGTCCTTCAGTTGAGGTGCTCAGGCCACGTCTTACATAGAGCAATACAAACGCCTAATTTATTTAATGTGCAGATGACCACTAACTTAAGTTACGCTTCTTTTTCGCTCGCACTCCTCTCGCACCTTTTTGCAGTGACATTAACTTAACAGATTGACTTCCCCTTACTTTCTCTTGCCAAGCCCCCTTCTAAGCACTCTCCCCCTTGGGCTTGCAGCTTGTGAAACAAGAGCAAGCTGAATTAACTCTTAGTCGTTTTTACCAACAAAATAAAACGATGAATAGTACGAGTAAGGGTTGAGAAACTGGTTTTTATGAAGGTGACATGAAACAATGAGTCCTTACAGGGAAAAACTTCAAGAATTTGACCAAGAGACCATCTACTTAGAAAAGTATTCTTGGACTTAATTAAAATCAAGTCACCAAGGCAAATTCGACGAGATGGTTTTTGCTATTTCGCTTGCGTCTGTCCAGATGTAAGGTATTCAGTTGATCAAACCTTTTCAAATTGCTGAGAAATCCTTGCAATAAACTGCTAGCGTTAAAAAGGGCTTACTCTCTCTTGTTGCAAGTTTGCCTTGGGTACGACAGAAGGCTTCTTCGAGGTTAAAAGGAAGGTGGGCGTAAGGACATTTAGACTGTCGATATTATAAGTTAAGGGAACTGGCAGGTAAGAGTTTAAAAGAGCTTCAATTCTACAGAGCAAGGTAGAATAGCCAACGAAAGTAAGGGTCTGGTCAGCAATAACTCTTTTTAGGTGATATTTGGCCGACTTTACCACGGCCTTCGAAATACCACCAAAGAAAGAAGCAGCAGCAGAGCTGTATTTTCATTCATTGTTTATGTTGCTCAAGTATGCTCGAGAATAAGACTGACTGAAGTCCTGCAATATCGGCACGAGTTGTCTTTCAGCTCCCATGAAATTATTTCCTTGATCGCTGCATAATTCAGCACACTGACCTTGGTTATTCAACGTTAAGTGGTAAAACGGCCTTGAGACTTAGACAAACAGACCTCAACAGGTCCAGCAAAGTCATGCCCAGTCCTTGTAAGGGTGGGCGTAGATTAAACTTAAGAAATCACCGCAAAAATAAAAAGCTCGTCTGGTCACAGAACCAACAGGTGTTTGGAGTCGAAGTTAAGTTCGAATCGTTGCAATCGTCCACCAATGCGGATTAAGGTATTATTGAGGAAGGGAGATAGAACTTGTTAAGCTCACTTTTTGCAGGCTTAAAACAAAGATTGAAGCTTATCTATTTTGAGTATAGCTTTGTTTTTGCTTTAACCTTCTAACAACATGTCGTCTATATAAATCTCTCGATTGAATATATGAAATCCCCGCAGGAAACAATCATGGCCTTCTAATGCAGGCTGCTTGACGACTTAACATTCTAAAAAAGGGTAATAAGCTAGATCGTAAGTGACAGTAAGTAGCTTGTTAATTTTAATTGTTGCTCGTTCCTAAAAGCACCGAAAGGTCGCTTGGAAGGCTTTTTTAGACTCGTATTCTAAGATTTTACGAAACATCTTTTCTACATCAGTGGTAAAAGCGATGAAGTAATTGTGCCATCTTAAGGATAAGTTGAAGAGATTTTGACCAGAGTGTAAAACGTTGTTGAAAGAAATAAAAATTTTTGCCTTAGCAGAACCATTAAAAACTACTTGAAGTTTGGTTGTTAAACTGGATTCTCAAACCACCTCGTGATAAGACAGTAGCCAACGCTGCTCGTTTACAACTGTCACAAGCTCGGTCATCTGCTTCACTTCAAGATACTCGCACATAATTTACGAATAAGCGTTCTTAAGTTTTTGATTCTGTTTGAATTTCCTTTCCATACCAAAGAACATAGCTTTAAAAAATTTCTGGTTCAAATCAGAGTAAGCTTGAATAATTAAACGATTTAGTTTAACGGGCAAACGAATAATAAAATGACCTGACTCAGTCCTTTTAACAATATTAATAAAATGCTTCTCACAATCCTTCTCTTCGGGACTAGGCTATCCAGTGTGGTTGAAAAGCTCTTCCAAGTGCCAGAGTTTGTGCAAAATTGTAGAAACGTGTTCTAGTGCAACAGAAATAAAAGAAAATAGTTTGAAAATCAACCGTGGAAGAGATAGGATCCATTGAAATGGATAATAACCGGCACATTCGTGTGGCTGTAGCAATTGGGTTGTCAAGTTTGCCTTTGCTAACATCCCTCTTTACTATTTCTAAGTAGACCATGACATTAAGGATAAGATCGATTCGGTCGTCAAGCATAAACTGAGGGTCAGTCAACTGTAAGCCCTCAATTCCTAGTGGCAATATAAACTGTGAATTGTTAAGTAGTCAGTAAGAAGTAACGAGTGGCAGTACTAAAACTTTTACGTTTAAAACTTCTTTTGACTTTAAGTGAGGGCTCAACTCGATTAAAACTAAAGCTTTGGATTTTCCTATTATGACTTCTCCTGGACCAACGAGTTAAATATTAGCCTTTCACTGCTTTAAAAGATGTAAATCACAAAGAGACTAGAAAATCATTAAACATTAAGATCCCTGATCTATTTAACAGCGTATTAGGGATTATTCCCATTAAAACTCTTGACACGACCTTGAGCAGTACATGAATAGATAACCTTGTTGATCTTGTTACGTCCGAACTTCTATAAGTAAAGGGCGGAACTCGTAGATTCATTCTACAAACAAATGAATCTCATTTTGTTAATCAAGAACCATCCATGGGCCCAAAGGCCTTATTTTCTCTTACTTGCAGTATACTTTTCTTTGAAATCGTCGACTCGACATTGTGGTGTTAGGTTTCACCGAGTAATATATATATCGAGTGGTGTACGCTGAGCTGTCATTGACTTACTATTAGAGTTTATGTCCTCTATCAGACGGTAGTATCGTATTTTATTCGTCTTTTCATCTAACGTCCTTGTAAAGGTATTTGTCAAATTTATTCATTAAGGTAAGAATTATGTGTCAATTAATTGAAATCATTAGATCGGAAAATAATTTATATAATTAAGTAATTGGAATGCTTTGATTTAAGGAAATTATTTTAATCAACAACCAAGTTATGTCTTATCTGAAGATTCAATAAATTCAGAAAAGCCAGAAATAGTTACTTTTACTAATAGTATAAGTGAAAAAGTTTTTGATCTGCATTAACAATGTTATACAATTTACAGTTTCCTTAACTTAACTTACTTCTATGATCATTTGTTAGCCACTGCTTGTGTGCACGCAGTCGCAAGATCTTACAAGGTTGACCACAACAATATTTTTAGTCCTACATGAGAGCACTCGTGGCGATGACAATAATTAGGCTTTTGCTTTTAACGTTGGAATCTAAGTTATTGGTTCTTTTTTCTTGTTCCTCCTTGATTCACTCTAAGGTGAGTGTACAGTGGCCTGGTTTGCTCGAGCTTTTCTTACACAGCTGAGTCACCGAACTAAGTCTTACATTTGCTTGAAATCTACGTTTTCAACACGTAGCTTAATCACGAAATTAATTGTAAGTCTTACATCCGCTTAAAAGACGCAACAGAACTCACTCTCCAACATCTTTAGTTACTTTAGAGCACTTGGTGAAAGAGAAAAGGCGAATACTGTTCCGTTCGAGGAGCTTTTATACTCTCGCGTTTAAGAAGGACGCGTCAAGTTGGGGATCCGAACGACTAATCAGAGCTTGACCTATTTACCCTCGACTGACACGAGCACAGTCGTGGTGCAATAATTCCACAGTAATTGATGGTTAAAACTGTTGATCTTCCAGATTTTACATTAAGTACAATTTGCTGTCAAAATTGTGTATGATATTTTTTTGTACATCCGCAATGAAAAATGTTAAAATTGTCGATTAATCACATTATTTGGTGTACTTGTGCGAATTGATTTTGTAAGATGAGCGTTTAATACAATTGTTTGAGGCTCCACGCGTAATGGGAGTTTTGCTACGGTAGCCTATTTCAAAAGAAGTAAGTTATATGTCACGCGATTGCAGATGCGGGTGTACAGCTCGATGGTTCGAGATCGCTGAGCTTTTGTTTTTTATAATTTAAAAACAATACTTTTATAATACAACTACTATACTACATACTACTATATTACAACACTAGTTTCATCGCTTCTCTCTTCTGCAGCATTCAATTAGTAAGATGAAGTCATTTCTTTTGCTTATTTTGACGGGAGAGGATATGATGCTTTGATTAGCACTTACCGAAACTATTTCAATATCGTTTTTTCTAAAAAACGACCTTCTTTCAATCCAGTACACATTTTTCTTCAAAGAGTGGACACCATCTCAGCAAATAAAATGCTTCGCGAAGAAGACAAATAAATTCGTCAGAACTAATGGTATTGAAAGTAGTGCCCTTAGAGTAAACCTATCTATTAAAACTACAACAACCGCCTGTGCCTTTTAAAAGTAAGGATTGGTTCGAAAGAAGCTTAAGCAATTTTTCTAATGGGGAGGAGGCTTGTGGCGTTGCCAAGAGTGCGCTGCTAATCTTGTTAAATTCTTACTTTAAATTTGCAAAACAAACAACTCTATAAAAAAATCAGAGTCACTATTCGTGCGTTGAATTGCGACTAGAGAATCTAATGGAATCAGCACATTGGTTCGTAATTTTGTAAGTTCATTCAGAAAATCAGATTTAATAGCCTCGCAAACAAAGAAAGGCCTTGGTGTAAGATGCGACTAAACGTCTTTTAATCCCATCATTTTAACAACGGTTTTTCTGAGTGAGCTCATAAGTAGCATTATTAATCAGTAATTTTTCGGTAAATTCATCTGCTTTACCAGACAGATGCGATCTGAAGTGATGAAATTTAACTACTGCTGTATAATCATTTTGTCAGTGGATAAATAAGCGAAAAAAATCTTGAAAAGGTTTCCAAACCTGCAAGTCACCAGAGAAAACTGAAGTGTCTCCTCAAGGGAGTAGTGAAAATTCATTAACCATAGCATTTAGATTTGTAGTACGATTAAAAACCTACTTGTCCAGCGTTACATGGGGACTGCATCGTTCAAGAAAATCCAAAAAGTTGCCTCATAAGTTAAAATGATCATTACTTATTTTATTGAAGACCTCACAAGTAACATATGTATGTTCCAGATAATAATCAGTTGCTAGCATTATGTGCTAATCGTTACTTTTCAACTTTCTGTATCTTTCTTCTAAACGCTTGAAGTTTACTTTTGCTTGGCTTTTGGTCATGCAATCTCACCCCTTTTTTTGGAATTCATCAAAAGCATTTTTGAACGAAGGTTCTTATTTTAATAAAATATTTAAATTCTCTTATTTTATAGTTCCCCTTAAAAATAGCATTGGTTGGATTTATTTTAATAAATCT